>KZ062218.1:167833-183426 GCA_002091835.1 Anopheles maculatus
ACGTGGGGACTACGTGCGTGGAATGTGTCCGATGAAGCAATTAGTGTCGTTTTGGACCTCAACATTCTCGACCTTGGTTGGATGCAATTTAAAATGGATCGAGCGATTTGATATGCGATAACGCTTGTGAGTGTGTACCAAGCGCACGCTTAGAGTTCGGGGTTCGATAATTTGATTTTACACCCCAACAAGTCATGAAACAACAAGCATTGTTGTTGAAACCGATCAATGTGTACCAATACGGTAGAGTTGGTAGTTGACACTGTTCCTTAGTATGTAAACGACTTTATCAATTATTTTCCACATCGGACCTACTTTACACGGTACCAATAAAATTATTCCACGAATTTTGATTAATCAAAACTCTAATGCTTTAAATGTAGTGTGCTCGCAGCATAAGCCAATGAGTCAGCGAGAATTTCTTTACCGCTCAACGGCACAGCTTTGAAGTTCTCATTAAAAACAATAACACAACGAACGAACCCAGCCAGCCTATCAAGCTAACTCGACCAGCAGAGCAAACCAGTTCCAACAGAAGGGTAGAAGCAATCCAACCAACTGATACGAGCCGAATGAGTCAGACACTATTTTTGTGCCGGTTCCTATCCCTGGAAATGGCACACGCCATCAGCCGAGGAGCATGTGCCGGGGCATCGTGGACGCAGGATGGACGGAACTGGACGACCACAGAAGACACACGATTTTGCAAAACACCCCATCACAGCGGGACCACAGTTTCTTTCTCTTCTCCTGCACACGCGTTCGATGCAGGCGCGTATATAGAATCACCTCACATCATCGGCAGCAACAGAAACATTGGAGGACCACATACTGACAGATAATCCCGCGAGTCCAGTCTCGAGTAGCAGCGCAAACCAAACCGACCGCTCCCTGTTAGCCGTTCGCCACACCGCCTGGAAACCGTGCTGCAAAACTCGATGAGCTAATCCTCGAAGCTGAAATCAACCCCAGACCCGACTGACGAAGTGTTGAGCGGGTGAACACACATAGCCACACCAGCATATTCAAATGATGCAACTGAACAATAAATTAATGCTGTGATAAGCGACCTCCCAGCGGTGGGACCCCACAATAACGTGAGTGTTTGTGTGGACCGAGCGATAGTAGACGACGGTACTGAGTCGTCAGGCAAAAAATAGAATAACCCAAAGAGGGGAAAAAACTGCAGTACAAGAGAAAAAACACAAAAAAAGCATTCTACAGGATTGTTCTACTTAATCTCGGAATAAAGCGTGCATGGCATACGGTTTTGATAAGGAAAGCATTTAATCCAACGTCCGGAAACGACAAATAATAACGTGGTTATCGCTTTTCCTTCGCCATATTAACATGCAGCCTTGCACAAGAGATCAAGCTGAGCTTTCCTAGCTCACTGGAGGACTTTCTATTTATTGCTATACATTTACCGAACCTGAGCACCGATGGAAAGGCGGGTGCTCGCGTACAGCAAAAAGGAAAAGCATTGGGCATGTTTTCCACTTCAATAATCTTGTTTTTTCTCTCTCTAAGACTATAGCACCAACCAAAGCGCGGAAGATAAAACGTTGGATCGAAGTGAATATGATTGCTATAATATTGAAAGTCTTGCGCGCAGTCCATGATGATGATGGTGATGGTAGAGATCTTGAACCAACACAGCACAATTGCGCTCCATTGCACGCGGAACGAAACTCGAAGAAAGCTCGTACCGAAAAACCGAACGTCCCATTATACTACCTGCCCTATAGGAAAGCACAGCCTCGGACCGATTTGCTTTCTTCCTTTCGATACAAAGCCGAGTCGGCTCGCAACTCCACCGTTAAAAATCTGCAACGAAAACCTTCTTCGTTGCCCCTTAACCATTGCCAGCGACACCTGGTGCAACTGGAACGAGAACAAGCGCGAATAATATCGGGACGGTGTTGCCCGTAGAGTAATAATTTTGACGCTTTGCCATCACATAAACCATCGCTACGGGACATACAATTGGCATCGGAAAAGCGATGCCATAGATGGATTACGAGACATGGAAGTGGCAGAGGGAGCATAAAATTGCCACTCGAAAATGGCAATTTTCTCCCAGTTCACACCGTGAAACTGTCAATTAAGCATAAGCGGAATGGAATGGTGCAAACCATTGCCAAGGCAAGACGTTTGGCTGAGCGGCCAATTCTCACCACTATATGCTACACCTGCACACCACCTTCTTGGTGGCCCACCACCGGCTTGCCGGAAATCTTTTTCTTTTCCATTATCGAAAATTGTTTTCTATTTCAAACGTGATGGTGAATGCGGAGTGAATTTTCCATCGTGTCCATGCTGATAAAGCTGTTGTGAGGGAAACTGGAGCCTCTACAAAATGGAAATAAAAGGGAATCGGTCAATCACATTTTCCTCTCTGACGGTTTCGTTTTTCGATAGCGAAAAGCAAACCGGAAAAGACCCACCGGCAATGCAACACCGGTTGTCATAAATCTGTCCCAAGTTTCCGCACGCTTTAACAGAAAACATCTGTATGTGGCGATAGAAAACGCTACTGGGGGTAGCTGCTTCACTGGGTCATAGACAGACAAATATGCGCACGAAACAACAACACGCGCCCGAAGTTGAATTTTTCATTGAGCAGCGGGATTTCGATACACTACAGCCGACAAACACCACAAACGCGTTGGATCGGTTCGGTTTGGCGCCATGTTGGGTGAAATATTTTGTGTGTCCTAACGCAACACCCTGCTGACCGCGTGAAGTAAACATGACAGGCAGACCAGCCCTGTATATACCACCCTGGAGACCTGTCTGCCTGCTCTAGGGTCAAACGCATACATAACGATAGCAATAAGCAGTCGTACTGTAAAATGACAAATTTAAAAACATTTGTTCTTATGAGGTTTGAACGAAACTCACACGAATTATAACTACAAACACCAGTCCACCTCTAGGTGTGGTGAATAAAAGCAGCTTGCTGCCTTTGCTTCTTGTTGGAAAAAAAGGGTTGTAATCCCAATAATTATTACCCTTGATGAACCATCATAATCCGTACCATAATTATTGCATTTTTACCAATTCGCTTTGGAGCATGGTTCCATCTTCATCTCCACCCGATGGCCACCACCGTTAGGACCCGTAAAGTCATTAGGGTGTGTTTGCTAAGAACATTAACTGACCACCACGGTTCTACGTCAACCGTCGATTGGACAGGTTTTTGAAGTAGTATTACCGGGAACGCAACCTTAAGCGTTCCAAGACTGTAAGCAGCGCAATGCCACCGATAAGCTGGATATGACCTGGACAGGGAAGGTGTAGGCGAACACTCCATAAGAGCTGCTTGATGAAGCAAAATCCATGTACGCTGATTGCTATTTAATTAGGCGCATACTTTTACTGCACTTGGGTGAGAACGAGCAGTGCATACAACAATGTTGAGAGTGAATGAAAACAAATTGCGGGCTTCTTGACCATCGTGAAGTTTTATTCATATTTTGCTAATGTTTTCGTCCTGAGTAAAAATTATACTTTGATTTAGTTTACAGCTTTTCATTCTGTTTATCGTTTCTTTGCACTAAAATATTCACTCATCACCTCTACATTTCCCCAAGGTTGCTCGTATTCTCAAGAGTCAAACCTTGGTCCTAAGCATCATCATTGTACCTTATGCTCTAGAGCGATAAGACTTAATTGTAGAAAAGCACGAGCAGCATTTCGTTTAAAAAGTTACCAACAACAACATTTTTTCATAACAGTATGAAAGAGGGTGGCAATTAAAGTAGAAAGTACGCGTGTGCAGTAATAAAACAGAGTTAATAACTTCAATCGCACACGAAACTCATGTACGACATGAAGTTGGACATATAGTGGGGATAGATAGATGACTATGAGCGACTCAAGCCAGACCAAATACACACATATGCAAACAAATTGAGTAACTCCAAATTTCAATGGAAGAGATGTTCCATTGTGCTCGTTCTTATATAAGCTCAACCAATCTTGAAGAGTTCTTGTGGCACTATGACAAACAAAAAACAATCTAAAAAAAAATGAATCACACTAAACGTATACTTTCAGAACGATTTTAAACATTCTTCGTTATCAAAGCTCAAATTAAACCTCAACCACTTCATCAAAAACGGAACGTTCGCGTCGCTTGCATTCACCACTTAAAGCTTTTTGCGCGAGACATGAATTATTCATCTCAATATGATGATCAACCAATGTTTGTACCCATTGCACGTTTCGGCACCACGACATCTCCAAGGTCATCGAAGCGAAAATGAACGAAGACGAAGCATCACCTTTGCTTTGCTACATTGGTATGCATCCCGGAAGACAACGGCACGAAAGGAAAGCCTTCTTCAGTTACAAGAATTTAGACTCAATTGTTTCAAAACACAGCTGTTCCAAACGGAAGCTTCCCTCTCCATCTACAGGGTTTACAATAATCAAAACAAAACTCCTTTTTACCACCGACGAATGGTGGTGATAAATGGTTAGCTTGTAGTGTCAATCTCTTTAAAAATCCTTCACGCTTCAGAAGCTCGCGCACGCGAAAAAAAGGCAGCTTTTACCTAGCATGACAAGCACGCGAACACCGGCAGCACTGTTGGGGCGTGCCACACTATATAGCTAGAGTACGGTACACGTTCATACATTATGACAGATTCCGTTGTGTGACGGCTAGAGGCTCTCGTAGCACGATGATACGCAGTGCGCCTCGAGAAGAACGCGTGTCCAGAGTTGGGTGGAATGATTGATGATCTTACGGGAAAGCGGACAGATTGTGTTGCAAAAATCGTATTACATACTGCAAAACCCCAACAGTATACACAAAACCGTGGGGACCTTCAGGTTTGCTGTTGCTTTTGTACACATTTTGTCGATCAGTCGAGTTGACAGACAGCGCGCGCAGGCCAGTGTAGAGACTCAGGATGATATGTTTCGGTGTTCGCGTTCGTTCACTCGGAAAGGCGAACCCACGGCTCAACTCAAACGTAAGTAAACAAAAGTAACGACCAACACAGCACACGCCTCAATTTAATTTCACTTTTTTTTTTCGTCTTATTTTGACAAATGGACACTATGCTACGTACATCACTTTCTCGGGCACGCAAATTATTGTAGACCGACGTGCACCGATAAGCGACACAAGAAGGCGACCCCCATCCATTTGCAATTCATGAATGAGGTACCGCCGTTCGGTACGCGTCTCGCCAATGAGCAGCAGTGCTATGAAAGTCCCCGAAACAAGATGAGACTTCAGCTCAACTGTTGAGGTCTGTCTCAATGATGGGGCTTCAATGTTACGCTTGGTAAAGTACCACACATTGATGCGCAATTCGGCAACAACGCATTTATGCATACGTTTCTTCCAAGATGCCAGGTCAACGGCACGCCAGCGAGAGCAAAATGGACAGTGCTACCCGCGGTTGTGTGGTTGTGATGTAAGGCAGCCCACACACGCGACCAGATGTCGATTAAAAAAAATCATTCAGACACCGAACGAAGGGAACACACTCTTCTTCGTCGGAAAACTTTAAGCAGTGGGATGTTGTGTGTGTGTGTGTGTGTGTGTGTGGCTGGGTGCCTGCAATAAATGATCTGTTATTTTTTATTTCAACTTCCGGACCACGATGTTGCCACTCACTTTTTATTTTCAAACCATCTCTTCCGTCCATTTAACCGGCTGCTGTTGCAAATTGCAGCATAACTATTGCCCTTCATGTGTACGAAAAAAAGAAACCAAACCTAGCGAATGATACATTTGATGGTTGGAAAGTGTATTGACCTTTCACCAAGCCGGACTTGTTGCGTGAAGCACAGCTCATCTCATATTCACATTCACGTTTTGGCGTTGGATGAGGTTGTTTCTATGTTCAAAGGAAGATGGAACCTACCTACCCTGTCATACGGAAAATCAATTACACACAAATACACATTACATGCAGGAGATGCTACCGAAACTGAAGTGCACAAATAAATAGACATTAAATTAAAAAGTCTAGCAAGGGGATGTACAGCAGGCCATGGTGCACATTACGTTGGACGGAATTCGCGTGAAGTGCCTTCACGTCAAGCGCGAGACTTTCTCCCGCAGCACTTTGTGCAATGGTGAAGCATAATATCCATACACACATACAGAGCAGCATCATAATCATCATCATCTGCATTGGAACTGGATGGGTGAATCGTATTCGCCAACGTAATATAAAAGTGCTCAATTAATCGTAACGTTAATGATGATTGCGCAGGAAACGGCTATTTTCATTATTGAACTGTGATGTCAATTTATGTATCAGGTTTTCTCTAAAAAACGTAGTACCATTTATGGACTATGTGATAAAAACATTAAATAAACCAAGCGAAAAGAAAATACTAACGAATACAATTTAGTTTTTGACACCTTTGACGTGAGGATCTCTCCGATAATACGTTTCCTAGTGAAGTGAGTGATCGTGGACACATACTTGGGCAACTTCGTCTTAGACATTGACGGTAAGTTTTGCATAACAAAGGGTCCTTCATCGGTCTTTCAACGTTAAGACGCATGATCTGACACCTGAATAAAAATGTCACAACGATAAAGCCTCGATTTTATCGTCGTAGGACACTGTTTGGTGGCTTTTTATCTCGAGAAGTGATCAATTGTTGTAAAACTTCGATAAAACTAAAAAAAACCGGTCATTTTTAATTGCATAAATTACACAATTATCATAGTTTATACAAAATAAATTATACAATCGTTTTGTATAAAAGAAAAACTCGACCGAAACTATTGAATTTCATCTACGCCTCTGAATAATCTACAAAGTCTCAGAAATTCGGGTACAATACGTATCCACGGAGCAAGCAGATGCTTTTCGTCCCGCACCTAAAGGTGCTAGCGAAACGGTGGAGAATTGAATCAATTGAATAATTGATCCGAAAACATGTCAACGTCAAATCAACCCGCTTGGAGCGACAGTCAACCCCAGAGTCAGCATCCGGTAGCAGTAAAGAAAAGAAACGAAAGAATTGTTCCCTTTTCGTGCATCGTGCCTCTTCTTAAACGAACTCTTCTGTTAGTTTCCAACCATGTTCGTCGACCCTTGATAAGGGAAACGATTATTTGAAGAAAGCAACCGAAAATCATTCAAATGTCCGGTAGTCGACCCAATGTCTAAAATCGATCCAAACACTTTTACCAATAGCACACAAACGAGCACAAGGGAAAAGAAAGGCTTTTTTCTGAACTGTTGCTTTCATTAGGCAGTTTAACTAAGAGCAAAGACCGTGTCATAGGTTCACAAACTTCCTATACGGGTGTGTGTGTGTGTGTGTTTGCTAGATTTCCCCCTCCGGGGAACCATCATCTCGGAAACCAATCCCGGAGGCCAATTCCGGTGGTGGTGGAATCGAATTGATTGATTTATTGGAAACAAAATTAAATTAATCGACCATCGCTTAACGAATCGATGCACTTTTCCCGTATCTTTTCCATCTCCTTCCCCCCAATGCATATCCCCCCCTCATCGACACCGATTGATCACTGTTGTCAAAGACCCTTTTTTCCGTTTCCTCCTACAATTTCGCTGCATGCCACCACCACAACAGCAGCTACTTTTTCTTTATTGCACCGTGGAAGAATCATGCGCCTTTTTTATGACGGTGGGCACTGTTGTTTGATTGCTGCCGGCCTATTGTTATATTGCCGCTTTCCCGCATCTTTTGCCATCAAAGACCGTGTCATAGGTTCACAAACTTCCTATACGGGTGTGTGTGTGTGTGTGTTTGCTAGATTTCCCCCTCCGGGGAACCATCATCTCGGAAACCAATCCCGGAGGCCAATTCCGGTGGTGGTGGAATCGAATTGATTGATTTATTGGAAACAAAATTAAATTAATCGACCATCGCTTAACGAATCGATGCACTTTTCCCGTATCTTTTCCATCTCCTTCCCCCCAATGCATATCCCCCCCTCATCGACACCGATTGATCACTGTTGTCAAAGACCCTTTTTTCCGTTTCCTCCTACAATTTCGCTGCACGCCACCACCACAACAGCAGCTACTTTTTCTTTATTGCACCGTGGAAGAATCATGCGCCTTTTTTATGACGGTGGGCACTGTTGTTTGATTGCTGCCGGCCTATTGTTATAGTGCCGCTTTCCCGCATCTTTTGCCATACTCGCGGGGTGCTGCCGAATGCCGAAGGTTTTGAGAAGTTGATTTGTCGACTTTCGCTCTCTCGCACAACGAGCACAGGAACGCGCCAACCAGCAGCCATGCGGCAAGAGTATGGGAAGGGTGATACCGTTCGCAGAGGGAAGTCACTGGAACGACCGGAACAGAGAACAGACATGTCGCTGGATTTTACAATTTAATGGTCTGTCTGACCCAAGAAAGTCTTATGATAAGGGTTTGCGGCAAAAGAACAGTGTCCCCCCGTGATACACAGCGAGCAATGATTAGCTCGTAAATACATGACTGTGGGCAGACAGTGAAATAAATATCGATCAGGGAATAAAACTTTCTAGAGTTGGGAATCTATTTGCATAATACGAGCCTGGTATGTGTCCGACGGATGTGTCATAACTGTGTCCTAGCTAATTATGGGATTAGAGTTCCAATTACTTTACAAAGAGAAATTTTCATTACAATCTGAATTGGGAAAGTATTGCAGTAATTTTATCTCCAGCATATACATTCAGTTTACAAACGTACACACGAAGCATTTGTGGTTGTAATATGAGTAAAAAGTCTGTGAAAAATATACGAAACAGTACAGACCAATCCGTGTAGGAACCGGTTAGCAATTTAGATGTAAATATTGCCTCTAGAACACTCAAAAAGGCCGGAATGCTTAAACGCCACCCGCATCCTATTCAACCAAAAGGGAAGCAGCACCAACCATCTGGTCTATTAACCCGAGCGGAATGTCCTCTGCGATAAACGAATTATATTACTTGTGCTCTGTTGTGATGTGTCAGCTGGAGGAGTATTTCCCATAGTCCATTCCAACATTATTTTCCATTTTTGGTATTTGGTTTTTGAAGTTTCTTACTAAGTACACATGCTCCATGTCCATATGTTGACACCCAAAATAAAATTTTGCTTGGCTCTAATTCAACTTGTAAGCCTTTGTGAGTGATTGTTCATCACAATTCTATCGTTTCTATGAAATTTTATACATGAAATGAGCTATGAGCAGACTTTCTTCCCCTTTTTCCCGCGAATGTTTTATACGGTACCATCATGATTATAAAAACAAGCAAATGAAACCGTTTCACTCGCTCTCATGTAATGTAATAAACTCATAAAAATTCATTTAGAGTGCCATCTTCTGCCATGACTATCGTGCACGCGGCACGTGCAGCAATTCTAATTTGAATAATTATGTCACTCATTACTGGCTGGGGGATGCGCATTCGTGTCATTCATGTTGGCTGTCGTTTTTTGAAGGTTTTAGCTACAAAATGGCCACTCAAATAATGTGATATTTTCAACATTTTGTTTTGTTGTAACTTTTCTAGCTGCATCGTTTCACTTGTATAATGCAAACTAAATTACGAAGCGAGACAAAAACACAGAAACTTCGTGGAGCGCTATTACATATAAAATTAGAGTAAAGCAACTAACGATAGTGTAAACATGATCATGAACTCCCTGAGAACAGTCCGATTGTATTTGGTTGTGCGGTTCGGCTTGGTGCACCCATCGTAACGAATAGAATCTAGTTTGTAACAAAGTCTAGTAAAAGCGGAGAAACAATCAACTATGTTGTTCGTTTAATCAAAAGTACTACTGTTTAACTATAATTAAAATAAGTTATCAATAATGTTTAAAATATCTTGCAAAAATACAACTGAAATTTGAATTGATTTCATCTACCCTTCACATTTGAATCACAATGATGTTCTATTTGAAACTCTGTGCCAAGATTTTGTTTGAGCGAGTGTTGAACTTGATCAATCAACAACATAAAGTTCTTATCAGTCAAAACAAACATTACCGAGTAAATAAATCGACCAAACACGCAAGCAAACAACAAATTTAAAGCCCATATTCGGCATTTCACACCCAACGCGCGTCGTGCTTATCGCCCACTGTTTGGACGCTGACTAAGAACGGCCCGGGCTTTAATTTCTCACTTCAAAAACCCTTTTCAAACGCTTCCACCAATTCGATCAAGCAGCAAAGCATGCCGCCACGCTAAATGCCACACCCACACACGCTTTCACGCGTTCTGAAGTGAAGACATCCGATGAAGATAACACGGAAAACATACTTTCACCACTTACAACACACTTGCCCACCCCTTTTCCGAAACGAGAACGAGGACCAGAACAACGGGGTATAGGACTTCCTTTTTTTATGCTTTCTTCTTATCGAACCTCTTTGCACTATCCTATCGGTTGCAAGCACGCTTCGTCAAGCATCTGGATAACAACAGCCCTTACACCCATACAACCCGTGTGTCGTGCTTTCCCTTTATGACTTTACTATTTGGTCGGCGATAGACACCATTTTCGAGAAATAGGAAAGAAAAGACATGACTGATAAGTAGTAGTTATAGCAGCAGTAGTAGTAGTGTGGAAGAAAAACGACCGATGGGTGTGTGAGGGAAGTGATCGGTTTGACACTTGTGGCACTTAATTTCGGGCAAGCGGGATCTTATCAAATCGCTCCGTTTATTGTCTGTTTATTGCCCGTTCGTGTCAAGTTCCTTTTCATGTCACGTTTCATTATCGACAAAAAAGTAAGTAGTAAAACAAAAAAGGACGAGATCTTATAAATTGCCCACGTTAATCTGCTATGAATGCAATAAACATTAACCAGACAACAAGAATTACAACATTCGTTATACCGACACATCATTAAAAGCACGTTTCCAGAAGAAGCACTGTTTCGTCATCAGAGACGCTTTAAAGCAAAAGATTCAAATTACAGGGATTTATTTCCATCGATGCATTCGACACGTAAACGCCGTGGGTCGACGAGAAGCAAATGAATTTTATAAATTTATTCAGAACTGTAAACTGTGTGTGACTATGTTTTGTCAATCCCACGCGAAAATGACGAACCCATTTAAAATGGCAGACTGCCCATATATGGCAAACTGCCAGACGAAAGTGAGAAAGTGAGTTGTATCAGTTTTGCAATATAGGTCAACAACTGTACACGCAAACGGTGTCCAATAAAAGCAATTAAGATTCCATATTTCTTCCGTACATATAGCACCCAATAAATTGACACTCTCGTACACATCCTCGTAGTTAAAAATTATACTAAATTATCTCCATTTTCTTCACACCAAGTAACACCTTCAAGTTCTCCAACATACGCCCAGCATGAGTTTAGTCGTTATTGATATTTCCTTTGTCTTATCTGCTCCACCCAAAAACATTATGTCTTGCTGTTCGCTGAAACTACACTTCACCGACTATAACGTTCCGATGGCGAAGGTTTCCCATCTGCGAAGTGGTGGTTTGTTGAATCGATAATAACTATAACCACCAATTTGGATATTTGGTCTTGCGGGAAAAGTTGATTCCAAGGGTGCAAGACATTATTATTATAAACCTAACCCACTAGAAACATTGGTTCACCGGAGTTCACACTGTTCGTGTGTAGATGATTTATATCGGGCAACTGTTTGGTGAGGTTCAATAAAACATTTAAATAAATACTCCTTATTGAATAAGTAGTAGTAAGTTAGAACGAGTTTTGTTTATTAAAATTATTATAAATTTTTTTCAGCTAGGCATTGCATATCACTATAACACCAAGATTTCTAAGCGAGAAATATCTTGATAAGTGAGTGGGAAAGAATGATAACCTTATTGCACCATAACATATTGCCCTGTATTTTGAAATAGCTTTTCTCGATTTTTCTCGCAAAACGTGGTAAGATCTTATTTATAGACAGTTCTTTTTGGATATCTGTCCGATGATACGTAACTCTTATGCCATGTCCAAAAAGCAGTAAAGTTCTAAGTCTACCCGAAGCCGATATTCAGAAACTGTATTAAATATATGCCGATAATTCATGGCAGCTTGTAATATTCTGTAAGTTGTCTGATTTCTAATGATTTCTGAGGTACAGAGCAGAAGTGGTACTCATCAACAAGATGTTAAAGTGCAGGTCCAAATTACCGACATGCATTCAGTGGCACAAACTTATTAGCAGGTACATCGGACAAACATCGGACATTGCTCCAGAATAAACAATCGTTTTCCATCGACCTCAGTATGCATTAAACCTGATTTCTTACCCTTCAAAAATAGCTTTCTGTCCCTAAAGACACAACCAAAAATGATATACACAAAACGTGTTTCTTCTGCTACCTGCTGCGTTCTTGGATCGTGTTTGGGCAAGCATAAACCAGGCATCGAATAAAACCGGAGCCCTACACACGCACTCACACACACACATACACTTGATCGTCTAGAGTCGCGTGCAGTGTGTTTAGGGCGTTTGCTAAATGTGTCCTTCTTCTCGTCCTCGCATAACGCTTCTTGCCCGACCTATATTATGTTCCATCTTTTATGCTAGACAGGAAAAAAGATGCGCATGAAAGAATTTCGCATCCAAACCAGAAGTGGTGGTGCGTAATGTAAATAATGCCGCGACTAACGAAACGAAGATGGGCGTCGGGGTCGTCTGGCGTAGTCATCGTTTGTTGGTTAGTTGGTGATACACGTAAGGTAAGATGATGATGGGCGAACGCATTTAAAAGGCCGTCGTCGTCTCAAACGTCACCAGAGCAGTATGCGCGTGTATGCGTGTACGTTTGTGTGTGTTTGGGAACAATAAAAACTCGAGACTTCTCTAACCTGTCTTCACCTGTTCGGCAGCCCTCCACAGGGTGACCCTCAAGATAAAGCGCGAGGGTTTTGAACACAGAACGCCTAACGTTACCTTCTCAAGGTCGTTACCGAAATATTCTACCGGTTTATGGGTTTTGCTTCTTCCTTTGTGTCTTGTGGTTTCGCTGGCATCGCAAACGCAGGGAGCGTCTCGACACATCCTCACCCGTCTTGGCACCCACCGTGCAGCCCGCCATCTTCAAGAAACAATGTGAAGAAATATCGGCGAAAGTCGGCGAGACGGAAAGCCGTTTAGTGAGAAAACAAACCCCGCTAGGAGGAAAAGCTTATCCATTCCGTCGAGACGTCGCGGACCGTCTTCTCAACTCAGCGCCAAACTCATCGTCAATTGTTTTTTCTCGCCTAATAGGCGGCTTCGGTCGAACCGACAGATGAAGCAAAATACCTTTCAAACAACAATGTGGACTTAGTGGAGTCTCCGCTCCAAAACCATAGGCCAATGCCAATATCGGTTCAGAGGCAGCTGTGTGAGTGTGTAATATTTTGTGGAAAGCTTTCCCTTTTTCACGCTCTGATAAAAAAGGTATGCCGCCGCCGTTCGACCGCTTAAAAGCAGGGGCCAAAGAAAAATCTACACATTCAACTGCACAAAAGGAGAGAAAAAAAACGTAAACGAAGAAGTGCCGAGAAGACAAAAAAAAAGCACAATGAATGCGGGTGAAACTGATCGTCGATCGATCTCACTTCGAGCAGAGAGAGCAAACATCTTCAGATCGAGAAGCTGATGATGATCATGCCGACTGGAGTTTTTGTTACTAATCAGTTAGGTGTAATAGGCTCGGTCAGGCACGTGGCATGAAATCGCGAAAATAGGTGAATCAAGATTTAAGGAGACGTGAAAGCAGCAAACAAATAGAAACATCATTTCCCGTGTGATTGATGGGGAAGTGTGTGTTGTGCAGCGAGAAGTTTCAACAAATCCGAATGCGACGGCCAATAATGAATCTTTTCTTGCTGAATGGCATGATATTAATACAATATTTCTTATCAGCACATGTGTTCGTTACCCAACTATTAATACAATATTGTTTTATTCAATGTCCTATTGTTCCATAAACGTGTGAGACATCGTTCAGACATTCGCACACACAGCGTTTGCCACCAAAAAATGGATCCAGTAAGCCCTCACTTATCAGACTCTCTGGTGCTGCAGGTCAGGGAATTTGTGCTGCCCGTTGCACACAAAAGCTGCCCAGCAGATGTGCCAAAAACGCACAAAAGCACGCACATATATATATACGAAAAGGGGGGCAAAAACGGCTAACATGGCAAAGAAACGAGACAAGATGACACGAACGGGGGAGCCATTTAAAACACAACACGTCCATCGGTTTGATACACGGTCAAAGCATAAAAGAGTGGAATTTGTGTTTCTCGCATTTTAAAAGCCACCAGAACCAACCATATCGACGAGAGATGATAGTTTTATGGGTGTGTGTGTGTGTATGTGTGTGTGTTTGTATGGGTCCCTTTTAATGCGCGCGCGACAAAGAACAGTTCGAGCAGGGTGATTTTATGCTAGGGGTGTTTTACACCAACACCGACACAACACATTCCTGCCGGGACCAAATCACTCTCACGCACACACACACATCAGCAAGCGGGCGCGTCAACTCGCTCCGACATTCCATGCTCTCTCACACATCTTTCACTGCTAAGGAGCGCGTCGTTTATATTGCGTTGCACATACACACAAACACGCGCGTACAGACGGTGAAGCATTCTTGCCCAGTGCGATGAAAAAGGGCCTTCAGGCAGCAGGGTAGAAACGCAAGGAAGAAGGATCCAGGGATCGGTTTTTTGCTTCGCGTGACAACGTCTCTCTCACACAATCGCTCACGCACTCATACAGTGTCAGCAGGCAGAGAGCGTGCGTACTGTACACACACAAACACACACACAATATAATACAAAAACTGTGCCATCTCGATACCAAAAAACCGAACCGAATCTCGCAGGACATTTCAATAGAAGAAAGTATTGGTGTTTATAATGCACAGCTAGAGCGAAACAGAGCGAGAGAACGGCAATGCAATACTAGAACTGTTTTTCGCTTTTTCTTCAGCTCCTTTTGGTTGTTGAATTTATGCTATCTATACATGTACTCAGCCAAGCTGCCCCAGCACACCAGCGCAAACCAGCAAGATGGATGCTGGGGGGATGCTGCCATTTTTTGCACTCTCATCATCAACTTGCTGCTCTCTTTCGTTGCCTGTTTGCTCGCTCGCTCGCTTGCCCGTGCTCTGTACGATCCCGTCCATGCACACACATATACACACACACATCTCGCTGCACTCTTCTATCCCGTACACTTTTCCAGACAACACCCAAACCCCCGCAAACTGCATCGCGCCCGTACCCTTCGCTTTGCAGCGCCGCGTCCAATGATTTGATTGACTGGACACTCGTCGCTCGTCCATAGCTTCCCCCCGCAGGATGCTCCCACCCTTCCCCGGACCCACCCAAGGTTGGAAGATTATTTTTCACAAATGGCGGCAAACCCTTCGCCGGCGGTACTTACCTCATACTTCAATCCTGCCAGGCGCAACCAGGTTTCCACCTTCAGACAGAACGGCGAAATCGACGGTAGCATCGGTGTGCGGGTGAACTGGTACAGATACACCACGTCCTTCTCGAAGTTCACCTTGTGGACGGTGGGCTTCACTTCCTTCTCCTTCTTGGCCGGGGCGGTGGCTGCGGTCGCATCGGAACTGGTCGCCCCATCACCTCCTT
>KZ062219.1:0-16360 GCA_002091835.1 Anopheles maculatus
TTTTATACATAGCTTATAATTAAGTTTTACTTGTTAAATTTTGTGTTCACGCATCCTTTCTCTGTGCTCCTTTCCATTTCTCGAATAATCCAAATCAATAATTCTTCGCTGTAAATGTCGCCCATCTCAATAGTAACCCGCTCGACTTTCTTCCGTGACATCCTCTGATACAGCTGGTGGAACCATGTTATCCATGTCAAGCTGCGAAATGGGACAGTGCCGATCGAGCTCCTTACAATCATTCGCTGTCAGGTAGGGGAAGTACTCATCGTCGCCCTCCGGTAAACTGTTTGAAGAACCGATGGAACTGTCATCAGAGCCGGGCGCATTCGATCTGTGTACGGAAGTGGTTTGAAAAACGAATGTGGGAAAGGGCATGTAAGACTGTACGGGAATGTACGGTGAAGTTGTTCCACCTTACGCACGCATCACTTACCGGAAGATTAGCTTGAACAGCTTAAACAAAATACCACTCTTCGGGGTCATAACCTTCGAGGCTTCGCAGAAGGTACGAAGAATACAGGCTCGTCCATCGAATCCATGGCTAAAGTAAGGAATAGATTTAATCGTAAGAAATGACATTCTAATTTAAACGCATCCCAGCGATCTTACGCCATTATCATGCTCTCCAACGATTGATGCACATCTCGGCGGGTAATCTTCAGTCCCGGTGGATTGTAGAACTCTATGTTCATACGAAAGCCGATACCGTGTGCCCAGATCGAGGAATTGTCTGCCACACCATCCTTTATGTTCACTCGAAACTATGAAACACAACAAGAACCTGGATATCTCAAGGGTGATCTAACCAGTAAACACCATTACTTACGAATCCTCGGGAAATCGGATGGAAAATTAGATTCCTTTTCCGTCGGGCAAGTGTTTGGGTAGAGTTTGTGTAGAAACTATCATCACATTCAACAAATGCACCGAGCATCATTAACGTCACCACTGTCACCAGGGAAAACCACCGAAAAGAATCCATTCTGTCTGGTGCCGGTATGCTATTACACTTCTGTTCCGATCGCAATGTCTACCGGGGCATATTTGACCACGCGCCAACTTTTCCACCAAACTAGTGAAGACGTTTGAAGCGTATGTAAACGTCTTGATCGATCGACCTCGATCAACTTTCCTTCCACGCCGTGCACAGATGGCTACACGGCTCCAGACACGGTTCTAGCTTTCGCTTACGTCCATTTTATTTGTTTGCGTGATTAACGTGTTAGAAAATGTGTGTCAACCGTCGATCCGTCGTGATCGATCGTGCTGGAAATTGAGTTCAGTAACGGTTCTGGTTGTAAGTATGCGGAAAGTGCGTGAATTTGGTTTTGTTTTCTTACTTCGGAAACATTCCTTTCATGAGGCAAGACAGAATGGAAACTGGCTTTTGATGTGTCAATTATGTGATTGATACGAAATTACCACATAATGTTACTGATTGTTGAGTTTTGGATGTGTTTTCTTGATTTGCTATTTGATGAACTAAGCGTTTTAGACATTTAAGTTGAAATCTAAATCTGAACCTGATAAATATCAAACCTCTGCCAGGTTTACAAAATATAGACAGATAACATAAATTTGAAATGACCTCAACTGTTAAAAACGAGATTTTTGCTGAACAACGCTGTGAACGGCCTGTTTGGAGCTGCAGAACTCGAGGCAATGCTGGATGAAGATTCGTTGCAAACACAAGACGAGCTTGCAAAGGCTTTTGGATTTACTCAGACAGCCATTTGCCAACGTTTGAAGGCAATGGGAATGATCCAGAAGATTAGATATTGAATTGACGCTTAGGAGCATTGAGCATCGTTTGGTCACCTGCGAACAACTGCTCCAACCGCAAAATCGAAATGGGTTTTCGTCACCGCATTGTGACTGGCGATGAGAAATGAGTGCATTACAATAACCCCAAACGTCATGCAACATAGGGCATATCGATGCCTCGGCCGAGTATTCATGGGCGCCAAAGTCATGTGGTACATTTGGTGGGATCAGCTGGGTGTGGTGTAGTACGAGCTGCTACAACAGAACCAAACGATCACAGGAGATGTCTACAGACGACAACTGATGCGTTTGAGCAAAGCATTAAAGATATTAGGAAACACTTAAATGGCATGTTCTACCCCACCTGCCTAACAGCCTAGACATTGCACCTTCTGATTAACATCTGTTCCGATCGATGGAACATGGACCAGAGGAACAGCTCTTCTAGAATTACGAATTAGAGAAAAATGAACTGGTAAATGGAAAGCGTCCAAAGAACAATCTTTTTTAAGTGAAGGTATCCGTGATTTGCCACAAAGATGGGAAAAAGTAATAATAAACGATACAAAATATTTGGGGGATTGAAACGGTTAACAATTTTTCATAATTAATCTTTGAATTTCACTTAAAAACCGCATGAACTTATTTATACTCCTGATAAATTGCTGTTCAATATTTTTTAAATAAATACTGTGAATATTACACAATATACATTTGGACAAAATCAACTAATGTAATCAATCAATCAATACTCAAAGACCATCTTATTTTGAGGTTACGAAGTTGATAAATTGACTTGGTTTTGGTTTCAAATCTGCAGTAAAGATCTGAAGAACATGAGTAAATCATTAGATCAATCTAGAATTCGTTTCTTATCCATACACCGTCCATACAATTAAAAAATCATGCAATTTTTGTTATTATCTTCTTACGTTTGACTTATCTTTATCTTACAATTTAGAATTTTAACACCAGTTATCGCAGAAGTTACTTTATTTTATGTCACTACGTTTTTTGGCTAAGATGTATTATTTTATTTCCTCCTTGTATTAAGTAAAACAATGGCATGAATCTTTAGAAAAATCTAACAAGGCTTAAGGAAATTTCTCAAATATTGCGATAGGGACGAGTAATTTTTCGCCAGATTCCAGACTAGATATTCCTTACCTAAGATATACTCGGAGAAGATGTAGTGCTTAGAAGCGTTGAGTCTGACCAATAGGAGCAATAAATCGTACGCTCACAGTTGTATGAAACAATCTAATTTATAATGTTAGAAATCGTTGAATACTATTTACAAAGACTATTTTTTACAATGTATTTATTCCACTGCTGGTCCCAAAATATCCGGTTGCTCAAAATCAACCAATCACCAATGCATCGCTGTAATTGTATCCAAAATGCCATGCCCAAAAGGACACTCCGCGAACAGACGGGCACAGTTTACCCCGTTAGCGCCATACTTTCGGGCCATTTTATACTCATCCGGCAGGTCATCCGTATCTCCAGGCCTTAAACGAGACAAAGCGAATGCACGTTAGCAAAAGTGGTAGCCAATTTAGGTTTTTGAACGGTTAACACGACCCCGCTTTTCCCGCGTCCAGTGCTTACGTGAAAACAACGTCCAATATTTCGCCGACCATTCCATTGTGGGTCAGCGGTGAGTCGGCCACCTCGCATATCGTTCGCAGCAGACAGGCACGTGCCCTTTCACTTTGGCCGCTCCGGCTAACCCCCGGTCGGTGGAGAAACTTCTCCACCAGCTCGTACAGCTGCCAACGGCCCGTATCGATGTACGTTTCTTCGCTGTACCGATTCTGCCACACCGAGCCCGGGTGCGGGAAGATAATGTTCGACAGGATGCGATAGTTGGCCTGCAGGTTAATGCCCAGGTTCAGGCTGCGCTTGAGCATGTGATGAAAGCGGACGGGTGCGACGAAACCGAAAATCACTTTCGCCACACCACCATTAACCGGGAAGCTGAGCACGTACCGTCGATCGCGGTTATGATGCACCTCAGATGGGGTAGTCGCGTTGGCTGGGTTGGTGCAGTGGGACGCCAGTTCGGAACCACTAACTAGCGCGACCAGTAAACAAGCGAGCAGCGAGCAGAGATGCATGGTTGTAGCCTGCTCGATCAATAATTCTTGCCAGAACCAACGTCTTCGACACAATAACGCCGCGATGTGGGAGAACATCGCCGAAAGATGGTCCAGAGTTTGGGCGATATTTACGTCAACAGCAAGTGTACCACTTCGGCCATAAAGTCTTCTTGGTCCTCGGAACGATCGAATGGGCTGTGTGCAAGCTCACAGACACTTTTGAGCAGACAGTCCCGTTCGTATCCAAACACATGAAGGAAATCTTCAACGTACGTGTACAGCTGTCCAGCACTAAGGGCCATCGATTGGTGATCGGTCGATCGTTTCCTGCCCCGTGCCATTACTACCGAGGTCGATGGAAACTGTCCCTTTAAGATGCCGGCGATCGCTCGTGCCCAGGTAGGTGGTTTGTAGAATTCCAGCAACCGGAACGGTAGGTTAAAGTTCTGCTGAAACCCAAGATTGATGCCCAACTTACGGGCCGGATACTTCGTCTTCGGCGCATAGAGACGTCCATCGGTGGCGGTACAGATGCTGACCTGGTAGAAGAGATCGTCTCATTGAAGTTCACCATCGAGCAGCACTTACAGCCGGAACCTACCTGAAGCGTAGTCTGGATCGGGAATACTAGAACTTTTCGCTCCTGTCTGGAAAGTGTTTTCAACGAACTGTTATTCACCGACCTTTGATCCGACCGATCAGACGATACACTAGCCACTAGGAGCAAGAGACAGAAGCACAGCTTCGATGGCAAACGCATTTTGGCTTTCGGTGGTTCCAGATCGCAGTACAGAAGCACTACTGGGCCATATTCGACGAAAGTGTGCCAAAGACATTGATCAGTTCGAGGCTCGCGGGGAATAAGGCGCATGTGTCATCGGCGTGTAGCGTACACCCATTCAAGCACTCGTCCGGAAATGTGTGGAAATTAGCAGTTGTTTGATTGGATGAAAGTGTCCATTAATAGTGGAGCAAACGAACGGCGAACAGGTTAAGTGAAGTGTATAATTTCAGGCATACACAGCAGGGTGCATAGGTTGATCGGGGCTAGGTGAAGCAATAGAACTTTGAGATGAAAATTAAAACGAAATCTATCATCTTAACGATAACAGCTCAATAAGACTATCGAGTTTGCACAGTTGGCAAAGTGAAGGCGCGTCATTGTTCGCAAAAATGTGGCCAAAAGACGAATGAAACAAGATTTCAATTGAACTTTAAAACCTATATTTGTTTTCCTGTATACCAAAGATGCAAGGATGATATTCCATTTTATATTAATGATATCTGTCGGAACGGTAATAATTGAACATCGTAATTATTCCAATAATATTCGATTTGTTATACATATCATGCTATGTACAATTGTTCATAAAAAATCTTCGTAAAACCCCGTGAATAAATATATTTCTCATCCGTATCAATCCTATGGAAAAAGTCGTTAAAACATCACCACAAAATTTAAAGCTCTGTGCGATGCTAGCTCCCTCTGTACGTCAAGATTGGTAGTGTGAAGGAAACGTGTCGGAAGATAAGCTGTGGTTATTTTTCTGTTGTGTATTTCCGACAAAGTTTGCAGTTTCATCATTTTTAATAACAGAATTCGTAATGAATAATTATTTCTCAAAATGCTAGATATAATATGTTTACTATATGAAAGCTATATTAAATCCTACAATATGAATTCGTGAGCATTTCACTGTCAAATTCAGATTTCATTCACTTCTGTCAAAATGTACGAATCTTCCGACACGATCATTATGCATTTTGTGTTTTGTTTACAAATGTGTTCATTATGCAGCGCTCATTTTAAAGTATTTTAGTATTTATTGCACTACAACGATAGTTCTTACTGTAAAACATTGGTTAAAATTTGTGAAATAACGCATTATGTTGGGTGCTCGTGTGCATTCCACTTTGTTTACCAAATATGTAACAGACTTTGTGATGAGACAAGCATTGAGAAACAACTCTACAATTTTTGGATTATCGTCAGGTAAGTTACTTGTAACGTAACTAACAATGAAAAGCAGGCATTTTTCTGCAAATTACGTACAAATAATAGTTTTCAAGCTATCGAAACCGATGCCGGTGTTGTGTTTATTGATTTGTTTACTTTCTGATCAGCTGTTTCCCAAGTACCAATTTCGTTGAAGGTGCTGTCAAAGTTAAATTTGAAAATGCTTGAACCGTTATGGAAAATTTAGATGAAAATATAGTAAGAAATTGAAAAAATATGCTGGACATTGCTTAATTCTGCTCTATTGCGTGTCGTTCCAGGCTTTGGAAAATGTGGAGTAGCAATAATACGTGTCTCTGGCTCAGCGTCACGATCCATCATCCATCAGAAGACTCGCTTGAAACCGTTTCCCGAACCTCGCCGAGCTTTGCTGACAAAAATCTTCCACGGTAAAACAAATGAAATGATAGATCGAGGACTTGTGCTCTGGTTTCCTGGTAATTATTGATCCTAGATGCTTCTCTTGACACCTGATGTTGATTCGGTTCTACTCCGTGTTTCTGTTGCAGGTCCAAACAGCTTCACCGGGGAGGATACGGTTGAGTTTCATGTACACGGAGGTACGGCAATAGTTTCCGCCATGTACGATAGCTTAGGTTCGTTCCCTGACACACGGCTAGCCGAACCGGGCGAATTTACTAAACGCGCATTTTATGCCGGCAAAATGGACCTAACGGAAGTGGAAGGCTTAGCGGATTTAATACACGCTGAAACGGAAGCTCAACGCAAACAAGCACTACGACAAGCCAACGGTCAGCTGTCGTGTTTTTACAACTCCATGCGCACTCGGCTAGTCAATGCTATCGCTAGCATTGAGGCTTATATCGATTTTTCCGAGGACCAAGATGTAGATGATGGTGTACTCGATGGGGCTGTGCAAAAGATTGAAGCAGTAATCGATGAACTGACAGTGCATCTTAACGACAATCGACGTGGCGAACGGCTTCGAAACGGTGTTCGTGCGGCAATCGTTGGTGCACCAAATGTGGGCAAAAGCAGCTTAATCAATCTGCTCAGCCAGCGCAATGTTTCGATCGTTACGAGTATTGCTGGAACGACAAGAGATATCGTCGAGTCGCATTACGACATTGCAGGATATCCAGTCATACTAGCCGACACTGCCGGACTACGGGCGGACACTGACGACGTGGTAGAATGTGAAGGTATTGCACGCGCTCGGACGTACGTAGAGTGTGCCGATCTGCTGCTGTTGGTAGTGGACGCTTCTCGCATCGAACCAATCGATAGGTTGGATGCTTTCATAGAAGAATACATACGAACGCTCGGCATTGACAAGCATCTAATGTCCCGCACATTGATAGTTCTCAACAAATGTGATTTGTTGGACAATGTAACGCTTGAACGGTTGAAAACCAACTCCACCTTTAGTTGCTTGTCGTGTGAGAGTGAGGCTGGATTAGTGGAGCTTATGGAACGTGTAAAAGTTCGTCTCGAGCAGCTGTGTGGAAATCCTTCCGTAGAGAGTCCTACCATAAGCCAGGAGCGCCACCGCTTCCATCTCAAGCAGTGTTTAACGCATCTTGAGCGTTTTCGGGACTATTTCAAGGAAACTTCGGGATCGGATCGTGACCTAGCTATCGTTACGCATCATTTGCGTAATGCGGTGCGTTGCATTGGGAAAATAACCGGTACGGTGGAAACGGAGGAAATACTCGATGTAATTTTTAGCACATTTTGCATAGGAAAATAAAGAAATTACAAAAAGCGGCGTACATTTGTTGAATAAATTTTATTGTTTCGGAGCACAAAATGGAAGCATTGTATTTCGATGCAATTAGTCTCACCCTTACCGGTTAGCGCTGGCCCACCGTGGCTGACTCTGACAGGAGAAGGATATCAGGTTCAGGCATAGTGTGGTCGTGTGTTAAAGTTTGCCCTTTTGGCCGTAGTTTCTAAGCAGTTCTCGGAACACATGTGTACGAAACGAGGGCAGCGTTTGATCTTGCCAAGCGTAGTGGCTATGGCATACAAGAATGGTCGACAAGAGCACGAGCATCGATTGCCGGAAGATAAACCGTCACAACATGCCAGAACACACGGCAGCACTGGGGGGGTTAACATTACAACATTAAAGCAGAAGGTAGCAAACACATTGGCTAATCTGATACGGGAATTCCTGAAACGGAATAATGTTGATTAGCTTTGTTGGTTTCTTTTGTAAGTAAAAGGCGAGCGTCCTGCTCTTATGGCTTTAAATTATTTTTGTAAGTAAAATACAATTTCAAATTTCATATTTTTTTCTCCGAATCAGGATCTCGTTTGTGGAAAGTATTGCTACAAATGTGAGTGAAAATGTTTGAGGCTTGAAATGCCTTAGGACATACCTATCACACGTGTACTCGCTTACGTACGATTCTGTTACTTTTTAAGCGTTTACGGACGACCACAAACCTTGTTAACTTTGATTTCCTGAAGTTAGCTCATTTCCAGGACTTGTTCTTCGCCAATGAATCTAAAAGGTCGGCAGACGAAACACAAGGGCGGGTTTAATCAATGGCCATACTACTATAAATTACGCAAATGCGTATGAATTGAAAACTACTATAATGAATAGGCGGCCCGGTGGTGATGCGACAGCGGCGCCGGTCTTCACACGGCAGGACCGGGGTTCAAGTCTCATCTGGGCCGTTCCCCCATAGTGAGGATTGACTAACCAACTATGCGGTATCAATTAGTCTAGTAAGCCAGAAATGGCAGGCATGACCTTAAGAGGTCGTTAGGCCAAGAAAGAAGAAGAATGAATGTAGTTTCTATGTACAGCCAGGTTCATCCCAACATCCAGTAAGAAGCGTATCATGTACACGAGTTCGAAACCGTTAATCTTTGATAAGTTTCTCGTACTACGTTGGAAGTCGTTTAACAGTGTGAAGGAACACAAAACACAAGACACGATTTATCAAAACTATTTTTCTACAAGTAAGCCAGCAAGAAACATGAATGGATCGATGGATGAATGGAAAGAAAGTTTCCTAGAACACGTGCTGAAATATGAAATTATTTACTGCCAAAGTGCATTCCGCGAACGTATTGCACAAACTTGTTATTTTGTTTTAGAGCGAACCTTCTTCTACCCTACCGTAACAACCCGCGCACCACCAGAGAACGCTTGAAATTGTGCTTCAATACGTTCGGCTTAAGCAGTTTCCTCCTTTTTTGCGGTGCGATCGATTATGTGATTGTGTATTGTGAAGGGGTAAGAAAACTAGCTACCGAAACTCGATTTATCCTTCCTTAGAACATGATCAGCCGGAAACACCGCCTTCTCGGACACAGACGGTCCGTGAAGGAAGGCAAGTTTGGAGACATTCTGGTTAGGAGCGGTCGTATCAGCGCCAGCTGCCGATCCGATACACGTACACATAAATCCCTCCATCACACCTGGTGAGTTTCGTACCCCGGCGTTCCCCCGGATTCGACCATTGGTCACGTGCGAAGAATGATCTATTTTTGTTTTTTGTTTTTCCGTAATTTTTTTTTTTGCTCCTGTCTGATTGCAGCACTGTAGGTGGTGGTTGGCAAGGATTATCCAGGAACACAGACACACACACACACACACACATAAAAAAGCCTGAAGAAACAATACTAAATCCTGCAAGCAGATACAGAAGACTACAAAACTGAGCGGTGGTTGGGCATGATGGAATGCTTGTACCACGCTCCATCCCTCATCTTGCACGCCTGTCTGGTGGAGTTATCGTGAAAAGTTGTTCCACCAGTGCCAGCAAAAGTGGTGCTTCCGCTGCGTTGTCTGGGCGTGCCGAAGTGTTTTTGTTTGAGTGAAAACGGTGCGCTGAAGTACGAGCTTTGAGGTTGCGTTCTCAAAGCCGGAACATCTTCCAACTGAAAACCGCGCAATTTCCCCGAGCGTGCCCAGAATGCAATACAAGCACTGAACGCTCGATTCCATTTAAAGTGTTTCCCACACTCGGTGTTTTCGGAGCACCACACTAATTGGACAGTGCCCAAGCCAAAACTCTTTATCTTTAATCGCTTCTCGAGCACTGGACGTCCGGCCGAAGTGGCCGGGGTGAACCATTTGTGGCATGATTCATTTTGCGCTGGACCGATTTCGACTACCGCACCGCGGTTTCGATCACGCGAGGCGGACAATTTAATTAACATGATAATAAGAGCTTTAACTGTATCCCTGCGTGATAAATTAGCGCTCAGAAGTCCAGAAGTGCCAGAAACCAACGGTGCTGGTTGTCGCGGAAAATTGTCCTCAAATTGGGGGACCAGCAAGAAGCATCCACCAGTGTTTGTTCCTCGGCTGAAGGGCTGACTCACAGCAAAACACATCGACCCCGGGCGCGTGTTAGCATTTTTCGGCCAGTTTGCGAAGATATTTGTGAATCCATTCCTCAGCCCGGGTACTGCCGAGCAAGGCGAGAATTCCTGGGGAAGAATTATAGCGAGACAGGGCCGATTGGTACGCAACTGCTACTCCTGCTGCTGTGTTTAGGGGCGATTAGGGCCGATGGCTGCGAAAGGAAAGGGAACAGCAAGAAATACGGCACGAAAAACGATCGCCGAACGGTCGAATGGAAAGATTGCTACTTCGGGAGCGTGGAATAAATAAGAAATAAATTACTTGTCCCAATGGCGCTGTTGGAATGGAATCGTACGCCGGTGGGAAAGGCCGTGCGGATGAAGGATGTTTTCCTTTTGGCGCTTTGTTTTCCACGCGTAACCGGTCCCAACCGCTTTCCGTTGTGCCATTGCGGAAAAGACATTGCTGCATTTTAATCATTAGAACCGGTTCGAAGTTCGATGGACCTTTGGTGCGGTTGTCGGAGGGCAGATGAAAACGGGGGCGGAAATTATGGTTAAAAAGAAAATCTAACCAGCAAGCAAACTGCCACTGCTTTTGCGGATAACAGCTTCATCCCGAGCAGCTGCTGCTGGTGATGGTGCAGTCAGATGGAAGGCACAGCACACACAGGTGCGTGGTTTTACTGTCCTGTGCGAATGTGAGGGACGGTGCTGTAAGTTTTGCCCTGCTAGAAGGCGGGAAATGTCCCTGTCCGAAGCAAAGTGTAGTGCTGTCGATAGTTGTTAAAGCCCGAATTGACATGCCGGGATGGGCACAATGTCTTTGTTTCTGTGATTTTCTTGTTTTTTTTTATTTTCACAGCTATGCCGCACAATGGCGCACTGTTTGCTGACAGTGGTGAGAGCCCCTTTTGGTTGTGTACTGTGTGAAAAACCTGTCACCAGACCATAATCGTATACAGAAAAGTTTATTAGGTGAACAAGGTGAGCAAATAGATTGTTAGACACGGTGATGGAGGAGGTCGGAGCAAAAAAAAATGGCCTGCCGGCGGCCATGGTTTAGAGCACATGTCGAAGTTGCTCTGTAAATCACTGATTAGAGAAATAAACTTTGCAATAACTTTTCAATTTAAGTACCGGGAGGGGGAGATTGGTTTTTTATTTGGTTGATACTATCGGCTGGTTAGATTGAGGGGTATGGTTTTAGAAAGTTTATGTTATTCACATTGTAATTATGTTGTAATTGTAATCGTGTTTCATTCATAAACATTTGGAGAGTTTTATAAGAATTATAAAATAAGACAACTTGTAGTGGTTTCGGTTTGAATATGTTAAAACTCTCGTGTCAGTTTGAGGATTTTATGTCAATCAGAGAACGAAAATTGGTTCTGCGTGTCGCAACTTCTGTCCGTCTAAGTCTGAGCTGTAAGAGCTTGCACCCATAGAGATTATTTCAACTGATATTTCTCAAACGGACTATTGGAAAATTGATGTTGTATCAACAAATACACCAACTTCGTAAGAAATTTTCTTCAACACGTAGGAAAAGCCATATCAGAACAGTTTCAGATTGAGTCTATGAAAAAAGTATAGACTCTAAATTACATGACTTTTGGTCATATCATGTGCAATCGCAGTGAATACAAAAATAAATTGTCATAATAGAACTTCGTTCGAGATAGCGCAAAGGATAATCTCTCAATTTTGAAAGAATAGTGTTTAGAATTGCGTTTAGACGTTGAATTGCGCGCAAGGGTGTTGACTGCCATCTGGCCATATTATCTAAACATGGCGAAACTACCGGACGACCCAGCCCGTAAAATCCTTTTAGGCCGTCCACATGGACAGAGGAGGCGTGGTAGGCCCAAACTGAGATGGAGTGATGGTGTTGATGCGTCTGCCAGAATGGCCAGAATATTGGATCGGCAGACGACGGCGCTAGACCGTGAGTGGTATCGAGAACTATTGCGACAGGTTAAAACCACGAAGCGGTTGTAGCGACTGATAAGTAAGTTTAGAATATTGAAGATTCAGATAACATCTTGATGATCATCGCATCTCTTCATTCTTGGCCTAACGACCTCTTAGGTCATGCCTGCCATTTCCGGCTTACTAGACTTATTGTTACCGCATAGTTGGATAGTCAGTCCTCACTATGGGGGAACGGCCCAGATGAGACTTGAACCCCGGTCCTACCGTGTGAAGACCGGCGCCACTGTCGCATCTACCACCTGGCCGCCCCATCATTATCGCATTGTAGTCTTTAAATAATGGTTTGTTTAAGGCTACCCTACTAAGCTCGAATTCTTTTACCTAATTTGTCCACAAAAGAAGTTCAATTTCTGGATCTTTTAAGTATCTCTTAAGCAGCTTCCGGACATTTCATCGTACTTTATGCAATGTGTTTAAGGCTACCCTACTAAGCTCGAATTCTTTTACCTAATTTGTCCACAAAAGAAGTTCAATTTCTGGATCTTTTAAGTATCTCTTAAGCAGCTTCCGGACATTTCATCGTACTTTATGCAATGTAAGTTTGCAATGTAGGTTAAGGCGGTCCAGTAGCCGAGGTGATAGCGGCGCCAGTCTTCACACAGTAGGTTCGGACTGACTGCACGCAGGACTGACTATCCTGCTACGGATTAAACTAAGTCATAGAAAACTGAGGTTGTAGAGCCAGAGTAGTAGAAGAAGAAGGGCTTTTCTTACAGGATTCACTGTATACGGTTCCCTCTATAATCCGTATTTCAGAAATGTTCTAATGTACTGATAAAAAACAGCTGAAAAATAATCTTGTTTAAAATATGTCACACTGGAAACCTACAGAAACCCAATAACCCAAACCAGACGAAGTTTTTATTCACATACACATAGCTCAAGATGTCTATTACGGTGTTTTCATACAATGATAGACTTTTCCTTATTTTTCCTATTTGGCTCAAAAGCTCAGGACGATTTGGTTTGTTATTTCTGGTTTGTTTGACTTATTATTGTAATTTGAACATACGTGAAGACGGACAGGACGGGATTTGAAGCTCGGTAATCTCGTGTAAAGACTTGTATCGTTCTCTCATCATGTAACAGATGTGAAGACTAAAGTGTCAGCTCTGTTACAGTAGTATTTCAGTTCCTGTTTGATGTACATATTTGATACACACACACACACACACACACACACACACACACACACACACACACACACACACACACACACGTTAAGAGCCAGGAAAATGGTCGTTTCAAGGATTGGCACTGTCCGGGTACGGGAGCACCGGTACCGTTCGTGTGTGCGACCACCTTCCGGAAACCGGTGAACTGTTGCACTCGAGGGCAACCTTTTACCCTGTTGCACAGCACCGTAGAGACAGGGCACCGAAGAACGCAAGGATGGTGGGACGCGCTAGCAGTTTCGCGTTCGTTTGCATCTCATTCATTTGTCTTCGCACTCTTTGATAGTTTGCTACATGCGGGGCGGCCACCGGAGTCCAACTTGTCGGTTTCGGCTATCCCTGTTTTTGCCGACGAGAGTCATCGCCGTCGCAATTTGATGTCGTCCGATGAAAGTTCTAATGACTTCATGTACTGCTGGCGGTGTCGGTAAATGTCCGCTTGCGTACAATGTACAAGTGAGCAAAGTTTCTTCCATTTTCTACCTTCCACCGTGGCAGTGTCTGCGTGGTCGACGCGATACGCCATACGCTCCCAGTGCAATGGAAAGAGAGTGCGAAATGCATTCCATATTCTGGCGGATGCAACAGCAAAAAAAGAACTGCAGTTCAACGTTCTCTCCCTTTTCGTGTGCTACATTTCACTTCTCTAGCTCCTCACACACACACACACGCACAAACAGCCCCATCATAGGTACCAAACACCCTGCAGGAAAAAATGGACCCTATTCTATCTTCCGTTCTTCAATGGTTCGCTTGTCTACGGAAAACCGTAAGCGCGTCGCTCATAATGGCATCCGTAAGCCAGCAAAGTTTAACCTCCTGTACGTGTGTGTGTGTGTGTGCGTTCGTTCCCACACACACAAACGCAACATGCTCTACCGATGCCTCGATTGCTACGTCGGGAAGGATGCCGGAAAATATCCGGAAAAGCGGAAGCTTGTGTTGCCTTCAAGCGTACTGGAACGATTTTCTACAGAGGAAAACATCGTCCCGTTTTTGCGCCTTTCCGTTTAAATGGGGTACCGTTGGTCGTATCCTCGCTTGGCTTCCCGCGTTGATCTTCGCACACCTGGCAGCATTATTCTTCAGCCGTCATTGATGTGCGCGGTTGGGCACGGGCATGTACCGGATGAGCTGCAGCTTCCATAATCACGCCGGGTGCATGTTTGTGCGCTGTCGTCGACTGTTTGACTCCTTTTATGCAGTAATTATTCTCCGGTAGGTACACGGTACCAGCGTTGCGTAGGCATGAGGTTTTCCCATGACCATCCCGGACGAGTATTTTGGGTGTTCCACGTATGGATGTAAATCAATGGAGCCAAGTGTAAGGAAAAAAGATTCTTTTAAGTAAGAGATAAAACAGCAACAAAGTAAAACAATATGAAACCATAAAGAATGCATTTATGAAATTGTGTTTGTTGTCAGAAGAGAATATTCATTTTTTATGGAATAGAGCCTACAATGTATGCCAAGTGTAAGGAAAAAAGATTCTTTTAAGTAAGAGATAAAACAGCAACAAAGTAAAACAATATGAAACCATAAAGAATGCATTTATGAAATTGTGTTTGTTGTCAGAAGAGAATATTCATTTTTTATGGAATAGAGCCTACAATGTATGCGCTAATATGACCTCATCAACTATAGCAAGAATAGTTTGAAGAGAATTGCGTAGGACAGTAAGGAATAGGAAAAGGTCGTAGGAAGCAAGTATATACGCGGTTTCATTCCAATTGAAGCCAACTAGAATTGAGGCTAGGATCTGCCCTAGGATTAAGGAGACTTTATCCAAATACAAACCTATATTTATTAAAAGTAAAAGGTGAAAAACTCTACAAAGCTGTAGTTTTCCATCTTTTCCTTTGGCACTGAGATTTTGAGAGGTCTCGGTTTTCTGGATTTCCTTGAACTCGTTTGACACCTAACTGGCTAGTCAGACTTGCAGACGGTATTCGAGATCTGGTCCTGCCGTATGAAGACTGACGCCGCTACCGAATCGACCTCCGGACGCCACTTACAAAACTTTTACCTACCAAGAATTCTTAAGCTCTTTATGTATTAACGTCTGAAACATTATTTGAGCTAAGTCTCAAACAATAATATGACGTATTTATCGTCCTTAAAGTTATTACCAGACGATACAGTTGTGTGACCGTGAAAAATCCCAAAGAATCATACCAAACTGGCCGACGCACAGGACAGTTGAACGCTTTTAACCATCTTCGGCAGACCATACAGCGACGCCACCATGGCTGACAGCACGGGACGGACGGGTATTTATTATTACTATTGTAAATCTAGTACAAAGTTTGACCACACACCGAAACTTCGTAGAAACGTCTTTGTATTAATTTTTTTTTTTATAAAAATTGTTTATTTAAAAAACAAATAATAAAAACACAAGTTTACGTTGAGAATGGTGGGGTACATGTAAGGACGACGTACAGGTTTTACAATGAACATCTAAGGATATTTTCATCAATCACAGCATTGTTGTTTCCAACAATGTGGATGATGTAGTTTGCAAACAAACGTAGGATGGGAACTCTCTTACTTATGCTAATGTGACTTAAAACAGGTAAGAGAAGGGATGGGAAGTTAAGGTTGTGGTTTGGGACGATGGCTTCTATAGCCTGCATCAGTATGCTCCAGGCACTAGTTACCCTAGAGCACAGGGCAAACCTGTGCTCCAGAGTCTCTGTCCGGGAGCAAACTGAGCAGGCTGAGGACGAACGATTCATCCTGTTCAGCAGCAATCCGTGCGGCACCTTGTTGTGCGCCATCAGGTATAGCATCGAGCGTTGGACGGATGATAATTTGAAGCTTGACACGTTTTTCCAGACCCTTAGCCAGTCAATGGAAGGTGACTCCATTGCCACTTTGGTATCTGGAAGTCTGTCGATTATCACTCGTCGTAATCCCTTCGTTGTGATAGTAGTTGCCGGAAGGTATGCCAGCTGCTGGATCACCGTCCGAAGGCACGGATATGTTGTGGAAATGGAGCCTATATTCGGGGG
>KZ062219.1:17718-49550 GCA_002091835.1 Anopheles maculatus
TTGCATGAATGATGACGTATGAATGGATGAATGAAAGAAAGTATGATTTTTTTTTTTTATAAAAATTGTTTATTTAAAAAACAAATATAAAAACACAAGTTTACGTTGAGAATGGTGGGGTACATGTAAGGACGACGTACAGGTTTTACAATGAACATCTAAGGATATTTTCATCAATCACAGCATTGTTGTTTCCAACAATGTGGATGATGTAGTTTGCAAACAAACGTAGGATGGGAACTCTCTTACTTATGCTAATGTGACTTAAAACAGGTAAGAGAAGGGATGGGAAGTTGAGGTTATGGTTTGGGACGATGGCTTCTATAGCCTGCATCAGTATGCTCCAGGCACTAGTTACCCTAGAGCACAGGGCAAACCTGTGCTCCAGAGTCTCTGTCCGGGAGCAAACTGAGCAGGCTGAGGACGAACGATTCATCCTGTTCAGCAGCAATCCGTGCGGCACCTTGTTGTGCGCCATCAGGTATAGCATCGAGCGTTGGACGGATGATAATTTGAAGCTTGACACGTTTTTCCAGACCCTTAGCCAGTCAATGGAAGGTGACTCCATTGCCACTTTGGTATCTGGAAGTCTGTCGATTATCACTCGTCGTAATCCCTTCGTTGTGATAGTGGTTACCGGAAGGTATGCCAGCTGCTGGATCACCGTCCGAAGGCACGGATATGTTGTGGAAATGGAGCCTATATTCGGGGGATTGCCAGCACAGGCAATGTGTTGAGCCCCGACTTTTAGGCATCCTTGTTCTGCAACACAAAGTTGCCTTTGAGAATATTCCAGCTATCACACATCCCCATACCGTTTACAACATTTCTCAGAGCAGGGCTTATATTTCTCTCGCCCGTCGCGTCCTTTGGATCCAATACACAATTGAAATCCCCTGCAAGAATAACATGCTGAGATGCATTTCGCAGGTAGTACGCTAAGGTGCGATTGAAAAAATCCTCCCGCTCTGACCAACGCTGGCTTCCAGAGGGAGCATAAACGTTACAGAGTGTGGTTGAATTCTCCAGTCGAAGGCAGATTAGACGCGAGTCTAAGCTGCGTTCGACGTGAGAATATTTTAGGTGTTCCCGTAAAGCGATCGCTGTTCCACGTTTATCAACATTCACATTCGAGATAACTTTATACCCCGGAAGTGAAATGTTGCCATCAAACACTTCTTGTAGGAAAATAACGTCTGCGTCAATTGATCGAATAAATGAACGCAGCGTGTTTATTTTGGTCGAGTTTGAGATGGTGTTCAAATTTATAGAAACAAAAACGAAACTTGCGTATGTATCCATTTCATGTAATTTGTCTACCCATCAATGTGTACGTTAGTATTTGTAATTGTAATTGTCTTTGCATTTTTCGGTTTACGGCCAGGCTTACGCTTGACTGTTCCTCCGATCGATGCGTTAGACGCGTCACTGTCTGTCTCGTCTTGGTTTTTTCGCTTACCTGATGTTTCTGGGTCAGGATTTACGGCAGGAGGTGTAGGGGAAGGAACTCGAGGAAGTTTGAACACGGCAACCGCTAGTGTCTTAGTGCTCTCCTGTTCCATTTGATGTGCTGTTGATGTCGATGCTGCTGGTGCGATGCTCGGGTCCATCGATGCTACCGTAGGTACCACGGTCGGAGCCTTCGGTGTCACCGTCGGAGCCTTCGGTGCAACAGTCGGTGTCACCGTCGGAGCCTTCGGTGCCACAGGCGGTGTCACGGCCGGAGCCTTCGGTGCTACAGTCGGTGTCACCGTCGGAGCCTTTGGTGCTACGTTCGGAGCCTGTGTTGCTGCGCTCGGTGCCTTCGATGCTTTTGGAGCATCCTTTGTTTTGGTGTGTTTGGGTGCTGTTGCTGTTGGTGCTGCTTTTGTCACTCCGGCGTACGATGATCCTTGCTTAGCCAAGCTGCGCTTGCTCTGCATGCATCCCATGCCCGTGTGTTCGGGCATTAAACAGTACCGGCAGTACGGATTTTGCCCATTGTACGTGATCGTGGTGCGCTCGTCTGCGATGGTTATAGTTGGTCCGATTTGGAGTGTCGGTGAGCGGAGGACAATTTTTACCAAGATGATCCCGGTTTTTTTCCCCGGAACTTTGCTCTCGGGGCCGTACTCCGTTTCCTTGATCGAAACGATCTTGCCGTAACAAGACATTGCTGCTGTTATTTCTGCTTCCGTGACGTACGGTGGAAGCTCGTGCAACCGCATTTCCGTTGCACCGTCCTCCAGCAGAATTGGCAGCGGATACGATGTTCCTTCGATTGTTAGGAAATGCTTCCCCTGGTGTTGTGCGACGATCAGCTCCGCTTGTTTCATTGTTTCCGTCTCGACGTAAACAACTGCCGTTGAGGTGCACATCTGGATCCTTGTGACGACCTCTCCAGCCTTCAGCGTATCGACAATAAAATCGATCACTTCTGCTCGGGAAGGGCGTTTCGGAATCCCCTCGTATATAAGTTTGAATGTATTTGCCCTTATGGGCCTTGTTTTAGTTGTCTCCATGACAAATTACTCGCTCGTTTTGAAATGAAAAGTACTCTTGCTGTGAGAGAAAAAAACACGTCCGATCTATTCCGCAGCCAAGAGCAAACTGAGTCCTGCAGATTTGAACTTCCTTCTTGCAATTTTTATTCGAGGGTCATTTGAACCAAAATTACTCGTCGAATTTTAAATTTCCTTAGGTCTCAATATCATACTAGAAGCCTGAAGGTTAGAATTTGAAATGTGCCATCATTCTTCTATGTTCGAGTGGTTTTAGTCCATCAAAAAGGCATCTAGTACAATAAGGAGGACACAGAGACTATGGACGCCATCAACAGGGTGATCGCCAACGGAAAGGTGGCGCTCGACAAGAAGCGCTATGGCAACTGACTTTTTGCGATGGTGACAATCGACGTGAAGAACACCTTCAACACGGCCAACTGGCCAGCGATCCGAGCGGTTCTGCAGTTCTGCATAGTACGTGTATGTAGCCTTACATTGAACTTATTCTATTTTAGTTATTAAATATTGTTCTGATGGAGTCCACAAAACGCACAGTAACTCTAAAATCGGTCTGACACTTGCACAATACAATGATTTCAAAAATCTTTAGCAACACGTAATGGCTGTGGGCATCGGGAAATTTTACTCTGTTGAAATTGTTGTCGAACTGTAAAAAAATAAAATCAAAATTGCGATTTTAATAATTTTTGAAATTTCTGTGAATCATCCAGATTCTGATATCGTTGAGCAATTTCTCAAAAACTAATGAGAAACTAAAATTTTGTGTTCCGAAATCTCCCGTAGTCGCCCGTCCTTTATATAATGCCCAGTGTACGTATTGCTTTAAAGATCATCAGTGCGTAAGGTAAGTAAGGCTTGGAAGCACAAGACTGCTGTCTAAAAGGAATCCTATGTCACGAACTGAATTTGTACGGGGATCAGAGGAATCATCTGTTTGAATAATAATGTTTTATAATCTTATAAATATCATGTAAGAACATGAGCTTTTGGTTCCTTCAATACAATGAGCACGAGTTATCTACATCCAAAGGAGAACATGATCTTCGTTTTAAGGGATCCATTGGCAACCAAACACTCTCAGTTTCACCGAACAACGCTTTTCACGCTTTCACGCTTTTCTTTTCGCAACAGTTTCACGCTTTTCTTCGCATACAGTTCTCTCTCTGTGGTAAAAACTGATAAATTGATTTGGAATATCATTTGCTCGCGATTGAATCAATCAATTGCTTTCGAGACACTTAAAAAGTTACTGAATGATCGTTAAGTTTTTTGCAAAATGTCACAAATTTGATGAACATATTTTTGCACAAAATATACAGTAGGAAACCATATGCCAAACACATGACGTAGAATATTCATCGCCATCGAAAACTTGAATTTTCAGCTTCATGATAAGAGGAAACAAACTAAATTGATAAAAAAATGTATAAGTCGTAAACATCGGTGTAAATACTGCTTATTGCTTGATAAAACAATCATCTATATAGTTTTAAGAGTTAACACTCTCACAAACGTGTCTTCGTTAAAAAAAGCTGAAAAGTTATCCAGCCCCTTCAATCATATACTGGTAATTCCACAAATTTCACAAACATATTCTGACTGACCAATGAATGTCAACCGTTTATTGACAGCAAAAACAACAGCAAGTAAATTTTTGCTACCAATGCTCTTCGGCATTTGCAGTGAACAACATATTACACTTCATCATACTTCAAATAGTTGGCTAACCCTGAACCGGTCATAGCTAACCAGGGAACCACAGGACTGCAAACGAATGGCACTCAATGGAATGGTTGGTGAAGGGTGCTGTGCGGAAAAAAAGAAGGCGCACACGCGAACCGTGGCCATCAATTTTGAGACCAAATAATCGACAAACAACTACCCATTAATATACCTCGGAAAGCGTTCACCGTTTAAAACGAGGGCCAGCACCGGCGACCAATCGATTGAACCGAAATCATCGAAATGCACCTCGCACCAGTTTGCAAGATTGCACCCATAACTGCATTCCGTAGTGCGCCCGATGAGGGTTATTGATGAATATTGATGACAGTGTCCGTGCGGGTCCGGGATGCAGGTAGGAATGTCATTTTGTCTCGTGTCTTGCTACCCCTTCGTACCTGCATCCCAACGGCACCCAGTTCGCCAAAAACGCAAATTATATGCATCTATCTAAATTGCCTTCTGAAATGGAGCACCATTTAGAGCTTTCGATTCATCTTAATTACTGACCTCGGCGCGTTTGCATACTCCCGGTCCCCGGCGTGCCGTACCACCGTACCGTACGATTTTGCCAGGTACAAGCATTTTACGGGAACAAAATTATTTTGGTAGAACATTTACCGATCTAATTAGAGTGGCGCATTTTGCATCGCCCTCGGGGAGGAGGCGTCGTCGATGAGTACGCTCGCCAGCGCGACCCGGATGGAGCTTCCTAGTTGCGGGACGCTAAAGAAGGAAGGGGAAGGACCGAAGAAAGGAGGTACTTTCGTGGTGGCCACTCAACACGCCCGCCGTGTTATGTGCCTGTTGCGTTACGGATGGCCGGGCCGGGTGGCCCGAGGTGGGGAAGAAAATGGAGCAAAGCCGAAACGTAAGAACTTCGGGCCAACCTTGGACGGACCACGGCCAAGAACCGAAAACCTAAGCACCATGAAATTCACTACACAACCCCAACGATGACGAGGATGACAATGTGCGTGGCTGTGTGCCTCCGAGTGTGTGTGGGCTCTGTATGTATGTATGTGTGTGTGGTTCATAGTAGTAGGTATTTTTCCTCCACCTTCAAACATAAAAACCAGTGCGAGACTCATGAATATTCAACAGGACACATTTTCTTGCCCTCGGTCAGAAAGCAGCACCGGACATACATGCAGCCAGTTCCTTCGGTTGGTTCGGTTCAGTTCCGCTCCGAACGGTACCGACCACAGCCACCGTACCATGGCACAGCCACCATGGTACTGATTGGTCAACAAAAGGGCGGCCGGCGTAAGAAACGTTGGACGTTGAAAGCTCTGCTTAGCTTCCGAAACCGACAGGCGCCCAGCTCCTGGAAAGCATAACATGATGAAGGATTTGTTGCTTTTTTTAATTTCTTTCGGTGTATTTTCGGTGTGTATGTGTGTGTTTGTGTGTGCGAGTGTGTTCTTCACCGTTAGTATGCCAAAGCGAAGGGTTCTCGTCACGGCAAACGAAAGCAACGACCGGTCAAAGGTAACCATGCCCAGGAATGGCAGTGGATGGGTGGCCATATGCAAAACGAACCCGGGCAGCACCAGGGACCGGCGGGTGTTTGACGGAAAAATTGGCAGTCTCTGTAAAATGTTTGGTCACGTAAAACACAGGTTTACACAATGTCCACAATGTCGACCATAGGGAGGGAAACTGGGTTGGGGCGGGCCGGATGGGCTCCCATGTGTTACGGGGATGGAAATGAATTACGAAAGGAAAATAACTGGTTTCCATCACTAGTTTTAATCATTTCACTAACCACTTGCACGAATGCCCATGTACGAGATTGTTCGCCTTAAAGCACGGAGAGGTTCGAGCATTGATTTTACGTGTTTGTTGTGAACCCTGGGGTACGTACTAGGCTGCATACAGATTGTCACACAATGTTCGATGTGTCTTGGAGTAGTAGGACAACTTGCTTGATAGTCTTGCTTTAACGTGCTTATTTTGGTACCGATTTATGTTTAGTAAAACTGTTTTCAAAGATAATGGTTCTTATTTATTTTATATTTTACTTCTATAAGGCATTCTTCTTATTTATTTGTATCTATGAGATCCCAGATTTAGACCGTTTGAAATCTGAAGGGTCAGCAAAACATTGGATTTCGAAGTATGCTGTATGCTTTCGAAAAATGCTGAAGAAGGCGCGGAGTTTCGGATCGATTTTGTAGTTTGCGATTGAGATATTGCAAGTCACGCGTTTGGCTACTTGAATTTGGCTGATTTTTTCAATTGTTTTAAGTAAAATCGTGTCATTAACATCACTTGAGCGATGAAGATGATTATGACAACACCAAAAAATAAGAAAAAATGTGCATAGCTTTGAAATGCTCATGTGCTTGTCTTGAGAAATCTTGAGAGTCATCTGGCAACCATCAGGAAACTTTTGAAGTACAGTCTGACGAATTGATTTGCATCCGACACCCCGATCCCGTGTTGTCCAACGGGACTCCAAGGCATAAGCGTACAACCGGATACTCTAGGAATGTCACATACAGCATGGCACCGTACAGCAAACAGCCTACGGGAAGTTCTACTGGACGACGAGCAAGCAGTCTTTTTCTTACGGGGCACCAAGCGTGGATCAGTTTCAACTTAAATGTCCGAATAAATGTTTTAAAACCATATATACTTGTGTTATTCATTTACCTATCCATAGCTATATTGTTTTATCTTTATAAGCGAATAAGGACCACTTGCGGCAAGTGTTAATTAGTTTTCCAATCGAACACAACGGCAGCCGAAGCTATTTCATATTATTATCGAGAGCTATTTCATGTTACGACTATGCAGCTCTCAGTGAAACAAGGTATTGAAGCTTTTGCAGTAGTGAAGCAAGACCAAACACGTTCCAAGTCAACGAATTGACGACTTTCGTTTGAAATATTATTTACTAGTTAATTAATTGATTGTGACTCAAGGAACATGTTGCGGTCAAGATAGCTTCCATATCTATTACGACTAAACCACGCTACTTTGGTAAACCTACGCTGAATGGACTCCAGACTATTACTATAAACTGCTGAATATAAGTCATGGAGTTTGATTCTAAAGTTGAGCAAACAAATGAAGCGTAGAGCAATACGGCACATTGTGTCTTAAACTTCTTTTGCAATTATTATATTATAATAAAGCCCAATCTTCATTAAGAATAGTAACATTCATCACAAAAATGGCTCAAGAATGTCCAGAATTGTTTATGTTTGTTGGTGTTTGCTAGGCAAGATATTAAGATGTTTCAATTGTAATCATTTGCAATACACTAAACATTAGCAGATTTTACTTTAAGACAAGTTTTGTCCTGTCGTTTAACATCTGAATCAAAGTAAAAGTCATCGTATTCATGACCATGCGCATCAAATTATTCATCGAGATTGGAAGTTTAATTCAATGAATCTACATATATTATCGCACTATTTGATGTGTTTTGTTTTGATACAAGCTGTAAGCCCAAATTTTTCATGAACAATAGTTCCAAGTATTAGGCCGCCCGGATTGCACTGGTATCAAATACTATCCGGATCGCTTCCTACAGGTAAATTAAGCCAAGGATGCCAAGCTAAGGGGAGTAACTATGAGTATTAATTAGACTTGAATGTTTTGATTTCTGTTTGACGATGCATGTAACATTCAAAAAATGGAATGTAGATTTTTCCTTTTCCTTAATACATTCGACTACATAATAAATTATTACACGACTGAAAATTGAAACAATCCCATAAAATTGCAGCTACCAAAGAAAGTAACACTCAAAACACAGCCAGAGTGAGCTCAAACATCAACCAAAAGTTGGTGAGACTCCAATCGTAGTTGACTTGCAGAACCAAATTTTGTTGTGAACATTTGCACCCAGTTAAATTTAATAGAACTGTACTAGACGTTAAATTAGTTGTGAAACTGCATTGAATTTGCACCCCATTTAAGAAAGAAATAAGAAAATGGCAAAGAGAATAATTCCAATACATTAAGAGATTGCCCCAGTTAATGGGAAACGGATTTTCCCATCGAAGGTACTTCGCGGTTATGGTTCGGGAGTCGGTCGCCTATTTTTTTTCTGCAACGTATTCAATTTCGACGCAGCATTAATATACAGCCAATTCCAATCAGCTGTACATCCTAATTTAGTTACTTAAATATTTCCAAATGAACGTATTAAGCCCAACAGCAACCTGAAGAAGCCACGCCAGCAGCATACTAAACATTTGCCCGTGCTTTGCTCGTGTGTAATGGATCGTAAATCCAACCACGTACTACTGGCTAACGCATTCATACTCGCATTCAATTGAAGACAACATATTGGTGAGCGATGCTACAATGATAAAACGGTGAAGTTCGTTTGGCGGGACACAAAAAAAAAATCGCTGCCTAACGTTTTGATAAAACACATTCAAACTAATTTGATTTCCGTTTCCTTTCTATATTATCTGTATTCCCAAACATACTTAGTGCGAGCATATATCTGCATGCGTTGTGTAGGCCAGGCAAGCGCTCCATTTTGCTGAATCGCTATAATTGAAATGGTTTGCTAAACAATCGAATCGATCGAGTGAACGTGTTGAAACGCACCGCGTCACTCACATCCCCACTCGGGGGACCTCCGGGCTTTTTACAGAAGATGGTTCTGGAAGTGTGAAAAGTTTCCCTTTTTTTTGCTTCGGCCATCTTTCAAGAAGTGGATTTCGCTTTAAGTCAACATCTTGGCGGTTTTTGGGACGGGAGTTATGATTTTTGAAGTAAAGCGCTGACGCTCAGAAACACGATCGGCAGCCTGCACAAGGGCAAAGGGCATTATCCACGCGGCGGGCGTCCCGCTGAAAGGCTTACCGACGGTGAGCGGAAAATTCCCGGTGACGCTTTTCCATTAAAAGTTCATCTGGCAACTCGGAGGTAACGAGACTTTAAACGCCATCCAATTCGAGAAGCATTTAGGACTTAGTTTGGCCTGCCAAGTTGTGGGTACTGTACACCACGTCTCCACCTTCAGGCCCTGTAGCCGATGCCGTCGTCGTCGTCGTCGTCGTCGTCGTGATCCAGCTCACCGAGAGTCGAGAGCCACTTAGGATGAGGCGGGAGCCAAACAGAAGCAAAAAAAAAAAATCCGAATCCTGGGACCGAATGAACAAACGCGATGAAAAGTCAAGCTTTTGTGTCCTTTCAGTTGCCCGCTTGCCTAGCAGCATTGAAGCCGTCGCCATCGAGTTTTTGGGGTTGGTTCCGTGCACTTTTCCCGGGAAGTGATGCCAGCTGAAATGGACGCCTTTTTTTTCTTGGAATGGTTTTCAAAGAAAGCATTTCTCGGATCGCTTTCCGGTTGGAACTTAACAACAAACCGTACTGTTTGCGTTACAGAAGTGTTCGCGGCTGAAAGATTCTTCAAACGTACACACACACATAGAAACTCCACTTGCCGGCTAATGTCGTAAGTTATGCTGCGTGAGTTGATGTGTTGTGCGTACGGTGAGGGGTACGCCAGCAAGAAGAACAAAACACAAGTTGATACAAACATTACACCTTTCGATTGAAGCATCAACTTTTGCATCAACGTTGACAGCGCGAAGGAACTCAAAAAACATAAGTTGTGTTGTGTGAATATAAGTTGCGTAGCGAAAACAAAATAAATAATTAATTTTAGTTTATTTTTATATTACAAAAATGTTTTATTGGAGCAAACTTAATTTGAAGCATATTATTTGTAACTTATTGATACGTTTCATAAGCGTTGTTTTAGTAGTGAATCGTATTTCATTATTTTATGCTTGTGTAAATGATTAAAAATTTAACCAAATTGTTGTCACTTGGCCAGAATATGTTGAATTAAACATACTTTAAAGGAGTAAGAGATGTAAAGATAGTAAAGATAAATTAAACAGAAATATTGTTTACCTAGATTTGAAAAATGACAGTTATGATTGTTAATCGCCTGAAGATCACATTTTCCCGAATAGAATAGTTTCATTCTTAATAAACAATAATACTTCTTATTTTTCGCCTACGACACCAAACGTTGCTGCTGTGTTTATGTATATTTCATAACTTTAACGCCACCATCCAAAGACGGCCGGCCGACCAGCCAGCTTGCGTCATCGCCCACCTACGAACGGAGAATGCCGATGCTGTGCGAACCGGACAGGCAGCAGTGAGCCTAGACATAAAATATTCACCAGAACTGGGGTTCTCCATTTTCTCCACTCGGTCCGGTTCGCCAAACTCTACAAACGCCGTACCACGTTCTAAGCTTAGGACTGCTGCTGCTGCTCGCTAGCTAACAATCGATTTTTGGCGCTCTCGTCGCTGCTCACTGGGAGGATCCCAGATCTGTCAGCTAGCGTGAAAACTCCGAAGGACGTGCAAAACAAATCCCGTGCCGTGTCGTACCACCGTCTAACACCGTCACCATATTCGGCCGCGGATAAACAGAGCGGCCTCTCTGTTTTTCCCAGTTTTGAGAGGAACTGTACATGTTTTTGGAATTTCATACCCCACGCACCCTACAGGGGGCAAAAAAGTGTGGAAAAATGGGAAAAATCGCGCGAAGCTCTTCGGCGTAGCAGTTGCGTGAGTGAATGTTCTCCACGATCTCTCAGTGGAGGTTCCGTTTGCTGGTGCTGCGTTGCTCGTTAGCACCAGCATGGTCGATATTGAACTGGTTCGAAGAGAAGATGCGAAGCAAGAGACCGGCAGAATAAGGAAAAAGATGACAGCTACTGAATGCGAGACAAAAACAGAGGAAAGTGCAAAAACATTTCATCCAAAATGGGAGAGAGCGTGAGACTGGGCAAGAGAAATTGAGTAATCCGCTCGCATACGCACGTTCCAGGATTAATGCAACCATGTTGGTCGATGGTCAGTTCCAGCTCCAGCTGGTCGGTGGTGAACCTTCCCTCCCTTCCACGATCACCGTTTCCTGGTGTGCCCAGGCTTTCCAACGTGTAGACTTTCACTCAAACGGTGGTGAGTGACGCAGGTAACTCACGCTGAGATGAACAAGCTGTGAAGTCTCTCCGATCGCTTTCGATGACAGCTACAGCTAGTTCACCCTACTTCTGGGATGATGATTTTATGCATCCTGGTTAATAGTTTGTTGAGCTTTGGGTGGGGTTTCGTGTTAAGAAGAGTATCAAACAGTGTCGTTATTGTGGGGGAAAGAATGAACTGTTTGGTAATTAGAACTCCTACGATAATGAAGTAAAGAAAATCTCATTTTATCTTTCATTTGAAATGGAAAAATCCATGGCCCGTACACAGGACATACCTTACGCGAATGTGCTCTTCCTTAATTGCTTTCAAAACACAAAAAAGCTACCGTTTTGCTTTACTCTCACACATCAGCACGAATCAAAGATTGCGAGCACAGCCAAAGTATCATGCTCGCGGTGCTGAGTGCCGCACGGAGATACTCACGAGAGCAACCGTCCGAAAATGACAGTTGATTGGATCGGGTAATGCGCATGTGCATTGGAAGGTGTACCGTCGAACACCGAACGGGCGCTGAGTGGTTGGACGAAAACTGTGGCCCAATTTCCCGGCGAACCGTTTTCGTTCGGTTTCGGAATTTTCCGTTTGGGGCACCGGTCCAGTCGGTTGGGGAATCAGTTGGAAATTGACAACCGTCGCGTTCGTTAGTGCAGTGCGTACGTAGTAGCCGGGGATCCACCTTGCTATGGTAAGCGATTGACGTTTTTGGGCTCGCTTTTTCTCGCTGCCACACGCTGTCATCCCTCCGTCGTTCCGCACCACAAACGGGTCCCACACATTCTGCTGCACTGCGGCACCGCGGAGTTCATCTATAATTTAGTTCAGTTTAGCAACACAAAGTTTAACGAAAACGTAGAATGTTTGGATGCAACATCCTAACTAGTTTCCGGTGATAATGTTTTCCAAGGAAAAAGAGGCATCCACGGGTAGACTGGGAACTACGTAGTGCCACTGTTGTTGGTGAATTTTGTGTGTGTAGTAAGATGTGAAAAGAGACGAGCACACGCTCGTGGGCTCTCCCACTCTCTCTCTCTCGTTCTTAGTAAAAGGTAGTCCAGTTTGGAACGAAAGGAGCAAAACAAAACGGAAGGAAAAATCGAACATGCCGAGTGTGCAAACCGGGGGGAAAAACGGGAAGACATCTGGGCGCCTCCCAACGCAAATCCTCTTGGGATAGGAGCCAGCGTCCAGTTGTGCTGTTTATTCCCGGTGGTGTATGTGCGTGTTTGATGTGTGTGTGATTTTGGTGGCCGTAGCTGTGAAATTATTTGGTTGCGTGTGAAGTGCGGCATATTTATGCCACTCGGTACGTGAAGGTGTGCGTCTGTGTATGTGTGTATATGGAGATTGTAGTACGGAGGTTCGCTGCTCGGCAAAAGGTTCACCCTTGGAATGGAGCACACTCACACCCACAAACAGCACGTACACGTGCATACACACACGCGCACACCCACAGCCCCATATATACACACATGCTAGAAGGAAACTGCAAAGGACCTCGACCACTATTCAGATTCTTTGCCCGAATCGCATCAGATTACTTCACGCGCGGGTGTTTCGGTGCGTGCCAAAGGTGTGAAGATTCCCGACTGAGCGAAAGGATTGCCAGCTTCCCCAGGATAACCCCAACTGTCACCGTCAAAAGCACCGGGGGACTAGTTTAGTTTCAATCAACGGTACACGGTTCATTGAATTGGTGAAAGTAAAGCCTAAGGCTTCTCAGCTCCCACGTGGATGTCCTTAATACCTTCGCCCCATCACAGTGTCTTCCCGGCGCTCGACTCTCGCCCGTGTGCTTCGGTGAGCGAAGTTGCAAAAGGTGTCGATGAATACGAAACCGTACAATACGTGTGTGTCTGTATGTGGTGGGTTGTTGTGAGTGAGTGTTGTTGAAAAATCGATGCTAATGAATAATTAACTATTCACTCCGGTTCTGCTCGAGCTTGGTGTGAAGGCAGCAGGTCCTCGCCGACGCACGCTCCCAGGTGTGATGGAAAGAAATGGAAAGGTTGGAAGGTGGAATAAACCCGCAAGGAAAGGAGGGGTACAGCTGAATCAGTGACATCAGTGCACAGTAGTGGGTGGGGGTGAAGAGTTGAAGCATCCAAAATGTAAGAGTCGTGTTCTAGTAATTTCAAAGAAGTCACGGTGAGATTGGCGCTTCTGCTCATCCCCCTCGAGAGCGGCTTAGTGAGAGTTGAGCACGAGTCCGGGCGAGCAACTGTGTGAAAGTGTGTGTGTGTGTGTGCGTGTGCGCCAGTGCGAACGAGAAAGGCGGTGCTCAGCAAGTGATAGAGAACGAAAGGATGGATATGTATATGTACGTGAGGCAGCGACCGTTGTGCAGAGAGTTGACCCAAAAGCGACTGGATGCCCGTCGCAACCTATGCGTGGCCCAGGGCGTGCAGTTGGAGCAGCCCGAGTGCAGTCGGACGAACCGCGCGTAGCGAAATGTGAACTGACTTCGATCCCCGTGGCCTTCGGCTTTTCGGAACGTATGAACGGATGAGTGAAGCGATGCAGAAATTTTGCCTTGCAGCAAAAACCATTTTGTCCGGATGAATGTTGGCACCCAAGCTCGGAGAACATTCATGAAGCGTACTTACAGATGAAGCAAATCAATTGGCAGGATTCTTTACGTTTCGATTGATATCACAAGGAATCAAATAGTTTTCGCTACGTTTCAAAGATTTCCCGGTAGATAAAGCTTCTTACAAGTCGTAGCTTCTCACACTTGTGCTTGTAGGATTAAAAACGGAAAGCAAAAAAAAAACACAACACTCGATCGTTAGCAAAACGGAACGAGGTAGCAAACGCAGCGAAACTGGCGCTACTGTGACACGCCGGGAAGCGACTGCGATCCCGAAAAGTGATTCAATTATGTTGGAAATGCTTTTGAATAAATTACAATAAATTTTTGTCAGCAGCTTTCGAGCGAAGGCATATTCTAGATGGTCGCCGACTAGCGAAAGAAACAGTGCAAAAACAGCAAACACAACCCTGCACTACGACACATCCGACGCTGATGGTTGACGGGCTACTCATGGTTCCGGTAGCCGGTAGTGCGCAATTTTCTGGTCATAGGTTAGGATCTGGTTGTTTTCCATTTACGACGATGGTGATGTGGTTTGGTGCGTAAGTGAGATGCGCCAAATTTTCTAACCCAAGATTGTTACCTTTGGGGAGGTTAAATCATGCAGACTTCTCGTAAGTTGTCGCGTTTTACAGGAGGGAAAATTGATTTGTTTTTGTATACCTGTTCGCTACGCATACCTTGGAGCCGACGGGTTTTTTTGTTTCCAATTGGGAAGACGCTGAACGTATTAAGGTACGCATATCTCCCAGGACTGTTGTTCTCTCTGTATGCTTTCCAAGGAATAATGGTGATCAAAATGTAGTAAAAGTTTTTTTTCTGCTTTCACCTTACCGTGTATGTGTTAGTTTTTCATCTTTCATTTCCAAACACTCGCTGATTGAATAATCGATTCACCGAATGATGGGTGTTTTATAATCCGCATCGGTAGCAAGCTTCCACAAAAAGCAGGTGTTGGATGGGTTAACGCTAACGATTCCGGGTGGAAACCAAACGTACACAAACAAACAAGCAAAAAAAACAACAACCCTTCGAGTCTGTGTTGTGTTAGGCGCTGCTTTCCAGGAAAAAAAGACGATATCATCACATCAGCATGGCCAACGGGGGGTTTTTTTTTGGTTGTTGTGTGTGCATGTCCTGCTTTACTTACCCGGCATGCTTAACATAAGCCACCTTAACTTCGAGACTCAATTCATCTGTTTCTGGCCAGTTTTTTGCCCTATCGAAAGGACACAACGTGAACAAAAACTTGTCTCTTGTTTTTCTCTTGCCTGTTTTTTGTTGTTGGTTTGCATCTTTCGTAGTCAGCGATTCCTTTGCTTCTTGATAAACATGGGCAAGAGATTATGGCCTTGCCTTTGACATGTTTGTGACATGGTTGTGAAATAGACGAGGGCACTCTTCTTTTCTGCAGTACGTTCGCCCGGGGCCCGATAAGGTATCAAGTGCCCGTTAGCGAACGAAGAAGGACACACCGACGGCACATAACAGAGGCGTAGTAAAAAACACGAACCCGAGCAACTGGAAACAAATGAAGAGCGGCAGAATTGCGCACAGCAAGAAATCCATTAATTCCTACTACATCCAAAACAGATCAACCTGGTCAGCGTGAGAAACCGGGCCCGTGGTGGAACTTAATTGTATTCTTGTCGACATTTTCCTTTACCCACCACTGTCCCACAGCCGATGCGTGGGAAATTCGGCTCAAATGGGGAAAAAATCGTTTGGAAAAACAAAAAAACGATTCCGTCACGTAGAAAAGAAAACAATGGATGAAACATAACGCCCAACAATGGAGTGTAAGGGAGGGGCAACAAAAAAAACTCCCTGCCCATAATTGGCAACAATGAGGTTAGCCGTGTTTTCGTTTTTTCGTTCTTCCATTCTCCAGTTTTACCCATAACTGATCCATTTTTTTTGCAGCATCGAAGTTGAGTCCGCGCAAAAACCCAAATATCCCAACAAAAAAACCCTGTTCATGAAACTTGGCAATGATATTATCTTCGTACCGGGCAGGCGCTTTCCTAAACTGTGCGAACTGCATCAAGTTTGGCCAATTATTCACATAACTTTGGGAAGAAGATTAAGTTCACTCATAAATAAACAGTTTAGCGAAGGGTTGCGCCGTGAAGGTGTGTATCAACATCGCACGCTGTTCGCAAGGATCACATTTGATAAGGGGTGTGCAAAAATCACTGTGCCAGCGTCGGAGATTTGTGCGTTGAATTCATGCTTTTTTCTGCGTCCGACGCCTCTGTGTGGTTAATATTGTCGCACGCGCGTTAAACCAAATCGCGCGCGCGTCTCCCTTTTTAGTGATGGGCGAAATGAAAAATTAATCCACGTTGACGAGCGCTCTGACGCAGACTTTTGGGGTGTGTCCCAAAACGATCGGGTAAAGCTCTGGTAGCTAACGCAATGCCCGAGCAAAAAAATTGAGCTTTTTTGTGTGGTATTCCATTTGTGAAAAATAGAAATGAATGTGTCTGTGCAGAAGTAGACATCTCTGTTTGGCACTGGTCCGACGGGTTTTGGTGCGCGGGATTGGTTGACTTGGAATGTATGTAAAAAAGAAAACGTCAAACTCACCCACAGCAGGGCCCAACCAGTAAATGAAGCTTAGGTGGAAATGGTTGATCCTGAGTGATGCTGCTGCTTGATGAATTTGTTGATGGGCTTAAGTCAACATCCTGCATAAACACACACATTCGCCCGTTGTACCGCGCACAGCGACACCAGCTAAACCATTCACCAGCACTAGGCTTCTGCGATGGATCAAATGGAACATTTAATCCTCCGTTGATGGCAATTACTTTTGCAGGCTGGCAGTCGTGGTGACGCCCGATACTATCAGTGTCAGTGTGCCGGATGACATATGGCCATCCATCAGTGTGTGCGTGTGTCGCAGGGGTTGAGCGATTGGTGCTGACTTTAAGTTTCGCGTTTTCTATTTTCCCAAACAGGCACAGGTAAATTTGACGCTTCCGAGCATGGCAAATCCACAGCAACCAAAGGGCTAAACGGTGAAAGTGAGAAAGATTTGTCATCGTTCAGGCGGATCGATGCCGGGAAGGAAGCCCCGTATGAAGACATCAAAGGTAGCAGCAAGTGAAATTGTCGTGTGCGTGTGTGTGCTAGTGAGTGTACAAGTGTGCGCAAAAACGGTGAGTGATCGTGAACGAGTGGAGGTTATCGTAAAAAAACGGTGGCCTTGACGTGACGGGGTACGGAGCTTGTAAAAATAAGAATAAACACCGATCGGTACCACGGTAGGGCTTTGTTGTGTGTGAAAAAAGTGTTTGCTCGAAATTGTGTTCTCTCCGTTCAACCTTCTCGGCTGCGTGAATCGGTGTGTGTGGATAGATCAGCTGCCACGGTTTCCCATCAGAAGTCGTGCTTTGATCCTGCACGGCACGGATACAATCAGCGACTGAAAACTGACGGCAAAGTGAAGACACAGACGGGGAAAAACTCGATGTGAACGTAAAAAAGCTCTCCTCACACCGGAGCCCTGGCTTCTGGGTTAAGTGTATGCGCGCGCTCGTGTGTGTGTGTGCACCGAGGGCGGTGAAAGTAACTAGCCGACGCCTTTCGCATGTGCTACAGCTTCGGAAGCCCCCCCCTGGATTGGTAAGCTTTCGCTCGTGCCGAGCTTTATTTTCCACCGAGTTTTATTGCATTTTGTTGCGCGCCTCACCGAAATACTGGCCCTGTTTCATCCACCCAACCCATACGGACGCCCACGTGTTGAGGATGTAAACATAAGAAACACATTCCGCCCATTAACCAGTAGCATAAAGCATACGCATTTGCGAGATTGAGTTTCGCCAAACGGTGGCAACGGTCGTTCGGCCACCCCACCGTACTGAACCGTACCGCCTAATGATATGGTACGGCAGTCGATGGGACGACAAGGGACGTAGACAGAGCAGTGGTAAGGTCATTACGTGGGGTAGAGTCCGGGGGTTCGAGCTACAAACTTCAGCATTAATGGCTTTGCGATGCTCACGAAACTCGGCACCTGATTTGTAGCTTCCAGCACGGTAAGCGGATGATACTGGGTGGCTGCTGGGCAGCATGCGGACGTACCGAGCACCGTACCATTACACGTGGATGAACTTCATGAATTTTGTACAAGTAAAAATGGTTCAATCCGCTGACCATTTGACGTGAAGTACTGGGCGGCTCCATCACCGGGCGGCTCCATCGAACGTTCCGGATTGACCGTTAAAGGTATGAGATAAGCGGTACGCGTTAAAGTTAGACTGGTTGCGTAATAAAAAGCACCAGCGCTCCTGCTTTTTTCTTCCTAAAAGTTATTCTAAACGGTTACATTCGATCAGTAACCAGTAAGCGCACTAACAACAGTTTGCCTACCAACACCAAGGACTTCCCCGAATAAAAAAAATCATTTAATAGAATTCAAAGACAATAACCAAAAAAACGGAGGGAATGTTTTATGCGCATATTAATCCGTAACGTTTCGATCCGATGCGTTTCAAATTCACCGAACCTCGGGAGATCGCGAGCTATCGCCAGCTCACACCGGTGCGAATGTAATGAGACTTGTGTTAATTAAATGGAAAGATTTCCGTGGCCAATTAAATATTCCGCCCGGGAAGAAATTTGATCGTTTAATTGAATTGCTTCAACCGGTGCGACCAAACAGTGCAGAAATAAAATCATTTGCTATGCAAAAAACAAAAAAACGAATGCAAAATGGCTGTAATTTAAGCCGACGGTCTCACCACCATTTTGTACACCGTTGCTGCACGGCATTCCGAGTGGTTTGTGCCGAATGTGCTGGTGTTTTGTCTCGCTTGATGTAAGCTGACTAACGCCTCGTTTACAGCAGGGCGAAAACCCGATACCTGGACGCGAGGTGATCCGGTACTTGGGCATCGTTCGATAGCAATTAGTTCATTTGCAATTTAAAACCAACAGTTTCTTGTCGATTCCGATGCGATTCGATTGATGTGAATGAGCCGAGTCGGTAAGTCGTCTTTTTTCGCGGGATGGTATTGTGTGATTGTTTGTGCAAAATTATTTTATTCGCTTAGGACATTAAGATAATTGTTTGTACATGAATTCTTAATTAAATACATATCGTTCGTGCTTATGCATTATTTTACGGCATAAAGAAAGTGTTAGTAGGGCAGTAAAAAAGGACTATAAAAAATGTGAAAGTGTTTTTAAACAAGTGGTTAATAAATAACAGCTCTATATGATTAACAAGTGTCGCATTTTTATGTGAAAAGTTCTTATTTTCCCTCTTCCAAAATATGTAAAACATAGCTAGATGGATGTTATTGGGAAATTAACGATAACAGCCATAAAGAACTCCCAATGCATATCTCTATATAACAACTGTCAGTTAGCTACAGCAAGCCAAATGTGTGAAACCCTGCTTTGCCAATTTTGCCCAACTGCTGCAGTAATCCCTGCTCAACCTGTCGTCGTTGAGGGATCGCCAACGCCAAACGGATGGCGCATAACCGTCTCTGTACACGTGCAAGCGAATGCCTAGCTCTGCCCATACGCACCCATACACCCAACAACTGGTGGGGGCTACCAGTTTTTCTGCGCACGGTAGAAGAAAATTGAATCGTTAATTAATTTCCTCACCGCCGAGGCAGTACGGCCTACGGGGCCTAGATGGGTTTTAGCGCGAACGTTCGGTTCGCCACCCTTGTCGATATTGTTGCTGTTGTCGTCGAATGTGCTCGAGAGCGAAAGCGCCTCAAATTGCGCTGCCGGGATGAAAAGAAAACCCGGACCGGAGTCTCACTACCGCTTACTCGTGTTGGTAAGCGCCCTTATCGAGCTTTAGCAACGGTTGTTTGTTTCTCTGGATGGTTTATTATTTTTACCCTGCGTTTATGCTCCGCTTGCTGGCCATGGCGCCGGCAGAAGGGCTTCCATCGATACGGTTCGTTCGTTGTCGGAAGGCTCTGAAGAGTCGGGTCTTGTGCCCCTTGAACTATAAACGTTTTGGTCTGGGGTGGTGTTCCTAGTCGCATCCAGTCTGCTCGTTTGTAGGTCATGCTAAATTTATTAAATAAAAATACCTCTTCCACTAATGATCTGCAAATTGATCGATGGAAGCTTTCGGAGATTGCATACCGAGCTGCACAATATCTGACGGTATGATCTTAACCGAGCGTTTGAAAGCTTTTATAGCTATGCTATCTGTTGGCATTAAAACTAGCAATAGTTTGCGTACTGATGCCATCTGCTCACGCCGACTTTAAGCAGTTATTACTCACTGCCTCGTTTTAAATTCGCTTCAATAGATAGCTTGAGTAAAGGAATAGTTTAGGCCCCGCTATTTCAGTCACATTCAAGTGTGAAAAGCATTTGCAGCACATTGCGATACTGGCAAATGGAATCGGGTTTTGGCGCTACACGCCTCCAGCTATTTCGCATTACGATGAAATTGAATTCGGAATTTAATTAATGTGTCATGAAAGAAGGAATCCGTAAGGCATTGCACAACATTTGCCCTGTGCCAGTTTTGCGAAAACCCTCCTAACCGAGCAGGCAGACGCTGTCTGGGAGCTGCGAATGTTGGCGCTTCAAACGATCTTATTAACGCCTCAGGTATCGGAGAGAAACCGATAGTTCCCAGGTGTGATCTAACTGCTTCGATAGAAGGTTGGGCGCGTAGGGCGCGTAGGGGCTCGTAAAGATTTTGGTTGGTCGGTCGGCTTGGATGGTTGATTCGTTCGCACGAATCGTTTGATGTTGCATGAAACGTGAAGCAGCATTCCTAACGGTGAACTTTCAACATACCGCGTTAGGTGATTTGTATTTTGCTGATTAACAATTTATTTTCAGCAAAGGCTAAACGGTTTCGGATTGAAACGTTTACCATTAGGGAACGGTAAGCATTCAGACGAACAGAACATTCCTAACAGAACCAAAGCAGAATAAATATGAGTTGTCACAGATGTTTAGCTCTCTGATTTGTCAAACATTTAGAAGAGTTTTATGAAACTAATTATACAGTCGTAAGCAGCGTCGATTAGTAATTTAACAGCATTATAAACCAAACTTCCAGCCAGCTTGTCAAGACTTAATTCATCTCCAAAAAATGTTTAGATAACTTTGATCATTGTACGTCACGCTTTACTGGCTTCCCATAGCTACCCCCAAACAAACAGCCAGGAATAAATTACTTTCCAGCACCCGGGTGTCACAACGGGCGCTACCCCCTATCAATCCACTTAACCGCAATGCCAATTTTCCCCCCCAGCATTAGCGGAATTCAATTACACAGCAAATACACTCGAGCGCCGCATGTTTTCGGTTACCTTACCTTGCTTTGGCAAGGAAACCAAAAATTTAAATGCTTGATGGGGCATTATTTATAAAATTGAACAACTCCGCCCGCTACCCGTACACTTTACACTGCACCAGCGCCATTCAATTGGAACTGGAAGGGCCACGGTTCTCTATTCACCAGCCGAAGCTCCAGGTAGGCTCTCGTCCGCACAATTGCCCGACAAACGGTGACCCTCGCGTTGCGCGGAAGTTCACCCGAAAACAACCGGAATCTAATTCAACTTTATCGCATCATTTAATTTTGCACCACCGCCCGTTATCATTCGAACGTATCTCGGTCGGTCAATTGCTGTCCAGATTCAACGTACCGCCACACCACCTCCACAGTCTACGTGTTTCCCGGTGCCCACCTTTTTGGTACTCGACTGTGTGTGTGCGTGCGTTTCTTGTTGTTATTGTTTGTTCATCTCCCATCCCAGGAGGAAAAAAAACCCCGGCACCATTCCTCGGGTGGGACGTTTGTCACGTAGGCTCACAACCCACAAAACCCCGAAAGCCGACAAATAACGCTCGGAAATGTGGTAAAATAATCATGACATAATTAGAGAACTTCACCTCGCGCCATCGCTCCCAAGCGTTTGCGAGACACACAATGGCACGTTATCATTCCTTGCTGACCAACGGTTTCGCGTGTTGTCGCGGGCCCCAGCACTTTAATGGTGGCTCCCAGGGCCAACCCCAGGATGATGGTTTTTACCAAGATAGTGTGCTGACAAGTCCCTGTAGCTTGTTGGTGTTTATTTTTCCCCCGCCAGCTTTGGTGGCCTTCATCACTTTCCACAGTGTTTGTGTGTGTGTGGTTAGTCTATTAAAAACGAACTGATTCCATCATCTTTTTCGGACTAACCCTCGACGGGGTCATCATCGACGGTGGTGTTGTAATAGCGACCATGATTATGCATACCCATTCCCCAACACCAACACATCGACAATTTTAAAGCCATTCAACGTCGGGGGTTTTTTTTTTCTCATCTTCTCGCGCTACCTCTTTCGAAATTCCCTTTTGCACTGTCGCGTGCTATTGTGCGTGTCCTCCTACGGGAAGTCTTCCATTTTTGTTGTAAAATGATAACTTGTTTTTTTTTTTGCTCTGAGCGCCTCCACAACCAGTTCTAAAGAAAGACATGGTTTTGTTGCGTGTTTTTTCCCCGGCGTTTTGTTTTGTTTGTTCATATTTTATTTTCCATCCCTTTGCGCCACTTAGGCCTTGACGTTGTGTGTGTCTGTCGTTGTTTCCTCAATAGCGCCGCGAGAACCACCCAGGGAAGCAGGGCGGGAAGGAAAAGGTGGTTCGGGCAGGTGTAAAGGTGTGAAGAATATCTCATCCTTTTCGCACGACGCAGGACGCCTCGTGCAGCAAGGCGGGGGCCCCAGTAACACCGTTGCCTGGCAAGCTGTCTCCCGGGGTAATGAAGATTGTAAGGAATTATGCGCAAGCATAATGCCTGTCTGTGCCCGCCGGCATCAGCTAGAAAACGACCGGTGGGATTGCCGGATGAACCGACTGGTAAACAAGTGACTCAAAAGGATTCAGTCTGCACCCGTCTTCGCTGCCGGGATAATGGTATGCACGGCACGGCATGGCTGACAAGGTGATCATATATATATATGAAATGTTCAACCCGCGTCCGTCCCGACCTCCCGAAACCATTAGAGGGTTTGAAGTGAGGTAGTGAGGGGTTGAAACCAACCCCGACATAATTTTGTCGGTTTGGTAAAGAGCAAAGTTGTGTGTGAAATCATTCCCATAAGTGGGAGTTGGGAAATAATGTATGGTACTATGGGATATTCGCATGGACAAAAGTGTGGTTAAAACATTAATAATATTTTAGGTAAATAATTTCTTCCTTCACACCTCTTTGAAGTCTCAATTTTAGGTAAATTTAATACTTGATATCGCTTTTCCGGTTAAAACAAGCAATTGTATTGATCACAGCAGCAGGGTAAGCGCCCGGAAACAAGTTTTCGCACAGCACATTACCACCTGCTTACCACGATTTCCTTCCAAACTGCCTGGCCATAATCAACCTTAACTCGAACTTGTGTGTCATAATAATCAACGTAATAGCGAGCTTTTGCGACGATCTTGGATTTTCGTTCGTTACGGGAATCATTAGCTCGCGTAAGTCATCACCAACCAGTGTCGGTGCTGCTAGCGGACGCAACGAATCATAAGAGTGTGGCTCTTACAGCACAGTGCCAGAACAGTCCATCTTACAAAAAAAAAAAAAACCCACACACACACACACAGGCCCTTACCATGCGTGCCCTAGCATGGCGTCAGGCTGTTAAAAGCGGCTGTTGAGCGAGATTTTTTTCCCCGCGTATTTTGCGTTGGAAACCATTATTTCCATATCGCCACAATCGTGTTTCCGCTAGTTTGTTCAGTGTAATAAAAAGATGAAGTTCTCTTGTGGACGTAAGAATAAAAACAAAACACAAAAAGGGGGAAAAAAACACAACAACATGTGACAGAGTGGTGTGCGGGAGAGGGGTGGTACGGTAATTTCCACCCACCAACACAGCCTATCGTCCAACTCCTAGGTAGTCCTCGGAATTATGATTTTTTTTTCTTTTTTTTTTGGAGGGACTGGAGTGTTTGAGTGTGCTATGTTTTTTAATGTAATACTATCGCGACGATGGACGACAGTCCCACTGGTAAAACCTTGAGCAATGGGGGAAGGCTATACGTCGTACGAAAAATGCCAGTTTTTTCTGTTTTGCGCCCACCGCAGTTGTGTTGTTGAGTGTGGCATGCGATGCGCGTCGAGCTAGGAGATTTTTGCGACTCCTTCGTCTTGTTGTGTCGCTTTGGGTGGGTAGGTTCGCCCGATTCGCAGATTTGATTGGGGTTGTTCAAAAACGACGATGGGTTTCTATCGCTCACGAGTGCCGTTGACGCGGACCCGGGCCCGGTATCCAGTGCCAATGGCCCGCGTTTGGTGACGTACGGATAATGACACGCAAGGGACTTGTTACACAAGTGGTGCTCATCAGAATTGAAAGCCGTGGTGAAGGTGGAATGTGCGTTTATTTCTTGAGGCTCCGAACCGACTACCGGTGAGCTCGAGTCGAGTAGTTTCTTTATTGTGACAATTTTCTTTTATTCCGTTAGCGAACCCCGTGTTTCGCTGGTTTTGTTTGGTGTGCCTGTGTATTGAAGACATTTTGTTTTTATGTCTATTGAGTCGTGGGGGGGAGGGGATGTTTTCTTTCACCTCGTGTTTCCTCTTCGTGTCTCATCGAGGTATTGGATGAAAGATTATAGCACTGGGTGTCATTACTGTGGTTGGAACGATTGGTAGTAGCTGTAGATTGGTTCGTGGATGTGAACATAGTGTTCATTTGTGCATGGGCAGTGTCGTATGTGAGACACGTCATTAGCTTTACATGGGTTTAATAATAAAGGAGAAATTGTGCTATGGATATTGCAATAAACTTGGAAAAAGACAGTTACGATCAGGCTGTTCTCCTTGAATAAAAAATAAATAAATGAAATATGGTGAACATCTAATGAAAATACACAAACTCTTCAAAGCCGCTCCACACGAAGCGCAAATCCAAGCGCAACTACGATTTTGCGAACAAAATGCTGTCAAATTCGTATGGTATGACATTACTGCCAGCCTTCGCGTTTTAGTTTGCAATCTAGTTTGCGCTTCGTCTGGAGCGGGCTTAACACTTTGTTCCCTTCACACGCCGAATGGTATTAATGACAAATTAACTTTGTACAAATCTACGTAAGCAATCTTTTTAAGTCTACTGGATAGTATACCCAATATAGTGGATCCATTTTTTTAATCCCTGAAAAACGATCGACCCAACGATATTAGACCCAAAGTAATCTACCGAATTCACGTCGTATATACCTGAAAACAGTATATCTCGCACAATCCTTTTCACCGATCTCGCTCAGTTGTCATGAGAATTTATGAGAGGGTTTTGTAGATGTTTATCATTCATTCTGCCGTGGTGGTGGGCCCCACAATGTCTTGTTGTGTTGCCAGTTGAAAGTAATGTTTACAAATATTTTGCTCGCCAGCGGTGGCGGAAAGATGGTGATGTAAGAATGTATCGGAAGCTAAAATGTAAAAAGGCAAGGGAAAATAGCGTTTCGCTTTATTTCGTGTTTTGTTTGCTCTTGCTCTCGGTTTCAGGGATGCAGCATCATTTGTCTTGCTTTGTTTATAACATTAAACGTACTGTCTGAATTGTATGGAAATGGGTTTGGGTAATGGAAAAATATGGTTCTGTGTCGGAAAATAACATCGAAACGTACATTAAGTAAGAACATGTAATTAAATGATATCGATTGTTTTTGTCTTTATCGGTTGTTTAAGTGAAGTAAGACTAAAGTAATTACAGTAGTAATTATAGTATTCTCTCAACGGCAATAACTGATTGAAAATTATTTTATTTCTCTCTACAGGAGATGTTTCAGGACAAAGTGAACCATTATTAAGTTCACTCGAGGACGAAAGCTCCAGCATTATCCGGGAACGCAAAAGGTTATAAAAGGAGCGTGCGAAGGGCGAGCGCAAGCTCTAACAGTTGAAAGCAGAGAAAGTTACCGCGTCTTTAAAAACCCCCCTCTAACAAGTTAAACTTATAAATTTAATAAAGTAAGGTCATTATTTAAACGCGGAACTTTTATTTGGTCGTCGAGGAGCCGACGAGGTTGCATTCGCAACAACTTGCTTAACAAAATAACTGTCAAAAAGGGATCAGTGTGAAATGCATCGGGCTGAATTTAACTGTTGGTGGCTGTTGGACTGTTTAACAAAAGGTGGCTGAAATATTTAGAGTTTCAAGTTTCAGCCATCATAGACCCCATTAAACTTTCGCTCAGCATTAAATTTAAGTATTATTTAATAAACTATTTTTTTCAATTTCATTGCCTATCTTTACATTCCTTTAAAGTACAAAATCCCATTCTCTTCTATCGAATTAATGATCACCGCTCCTTGGTTCTCTAAAACAAGATGTAGTTTTCTAAAATAATAGTTATGATTAGGCAGCTCAATTGATACAAGTAATTCATTAGTAAATATAGTATAATTTCAATCATGTAGTATAAACGTATTTTGTACTGCCGATTCAACTAAATTATGGCAAGCTTATATAACATGTGCCGCCACCGGCACAGATCTTGGTGGCAGTAGTAGTTCTCTTTCGAACGATCAACGTTACTTAATCGAACAAAATAACACCCAGCTTCACAATCTTCTAACTATCAGCCAAAATCAAAGATATGACAAAATATTTATCACAACCAGAACACAAACTGTTTGTTGATCGTTCAAATGTGCCCGTTTGCTCAATTTACGGCCACACATACCGCGTTCTGTGTAAAGTACTGAAAAATAAAACATAAAGCCACCCCAAACCCGGGCCTTCCCGGGTCCGAAGCTCGATCGACAGTAATGTTATCAGTGTTTGCGAAGAAAACACCCAGTTTTCGTGTCACTTACGGTCGGGCAAAGAAAGCGAGCCGAATCGTAATCGTATTTTGCTCGAAATTATGGCACACTGTACACTGTCAGCTGTACTGTGGAGCAGATCCGAAGCAAAGGAAGACAATACCCCGAGCGCGAAGTAAACGACTCATATACTTCACCCGCGCCAGTAAGCGGTACGATGGAAGCCTGCCAGCGTTCACACTGTCGCTCCGAACGTATCCAATTTTGAACATTTTCTTCATCATTGGATTGTATTTTTATGAGTGCAAAATAAAGAAAACATCAACATCAAAATGATAGAATCCGTGACGATAGCGACTCTGGCAGGCGTCTCTTGATCGGCACGAAAAAAAGAACATCAGAACAAAACAAAAAAGCTGAGGGAGAAATCCTCTAAACCAATAATATTTTATTAAACCATAAATTTTTCCTCTTTCCGATTGGAAAATTGTTGCAAAACGTGGGCAGTGTGGAAGGATTTTCCCGTTGTGGAGAGGCAATGGAACTGGTCTCGCTTTGACAATGGGTGACGGTTATTACCTTTAGACCCTGTGTACGGTATCCTTAGAACATCGTCTTGTTGTTTGACCAATTTTTCGATCCCCACGAGGAGCAACATTTCTTGCGTACGGCGTTGTAGCAAAGCTACACCATAACAAACTAATAGAGTTAGCTTCAAGTTTCGCAACCACAGATAAATCCCGATGGCCAGTACTGATAAACCGCCGGGAGTTCCCTGGGTGCTGTTTACTTTTCACCATCTCGTTCGCTCACTCACACTCTCCGTCTCTCCGTTCGGACCGAGGCATGTAAGCGTGGAACGATTCGCTTTGTTAGCTCGATGGTCCCCGCCCGATGGAATGTGAGCCGTGTTCAGTTGAATGGACGAGATATGGAATTGTGATGGGTGGTTTAGGTCGCGCGTAATCTGGTCTGGTTTATCAGCGCAAAATTGATGAACAATAGCGCCCGCACCGCACAAAAACATTTCCACCGAAAAACACATCCCCCCAGACATGGAGGCGCCTGGTCCGTTTCAGCCAGTACCATAACGTCTTCAGTTCAGTGTGTTCGATAAACTTTCGTCAATCAATGGCATCGACGGTGATGCTTCTTAGCTGCGGCATCGGAAAACGTCTTCCCATGCTCGATGGGCCACTCGCGTGCGATGTATCAACGAAAACAAAAGCCCACCAGAGTGCTTGTACACGGTCGATCCAGTGTTGGTGCCCCTTGTTCAAGGAAGCCTGACCACAAAGAGCGCAACCATCCGGATACTTTGTACGAGCGATTGTTTGCCCAAAACGCTTCCTGCTTGCGGGTCGCGTAAAATAATGGTCCGGAGGACTAGAAATTCGTTCCCGGCAGTTCACGGGAATTGGAAAATTGTCCTGTCTTGCGTCACTTCCGCAGCCGTCGCTCGGTGCAAACGTGCGCTCGCGCGGTCCTTTACACCCAAAGGAAGTGGCCTCTCATAATGGCTTTGTCTATGGCGTTTGGTGGATCGTTTCGAAGAAACTGCTCCGGAACCACTTCACTCGAGTCCTAACATTCACCGACAGCACTGGAATGGTTGTGTGTGTGTGTGTGTCTCTATGTGCGTAGCTCGTTGAAGGGTGGAACGATTGGGATTTCGGAAGAGCTTAACATGCGACGCTCTGTCGTTGATGTTCGCTTCCTTCCCGTGCAACGCTATCCCGGCATCGCTCCGAAGCCCACCACTGACATACACTGTCGCGTTCGCATATTTGTCATATCCGACTATTATCACCGGGTGACAAAGTGTTACTGGCGACTGCCGACAGTGGCGAACGACGCGTGAACGTAAGGGCGACGAGTGTGCAGCTGGATGAGCATTTCGGTCTCGCTACTAAGTTGATCCATCTTTCCTGTTGGCTTCGGAACGGGTGTGCTGTGAAAAACTGCTCCCCATTCCACGACGTACGAGTGTGTGTGTGTGTAAGCCATTGGTAAGGATGGGAGCACATACATATCCTCTCAATCTAATCGACGTCCACTTCGTTCGTTGTCGCCGATAGTAGACGTTGAGTGGCGAAACTAGTGCACGTCGACCAAGGCGCAAAGTGGCATTGCCTGTTGGAAGCCACACTCCTCTGCCATCTGCCTCTCCCCTCCCCCGCCTGCGTATCACTTCCTGCAGCATGCCATTGTTCCGAATAAACAGGATAGAAACAGAGACACAACTGGCTCACACTTCGGTGTGTGAAACGGTGCTCGGTGCGTGTTCGAGTGAAAGCAATGGATGGATTGAAGCTGGTGAAAAGAAATCACCCAGCTGCACCCGACCCCTCATCAACCATGTGCGCCAACCTTTAACCATTTCTCACGACTTCATTCCTGCAAGGCTCGGGTGTGACAGGTGCGGATGGAAAAGAAGCGGGAAACGCTACTGTAAGAGCTTCCCGCTGTAAACGGAAATTTATTACTCAAGATATCAAGACTTTGCCTTCCTTCCTTCCTTCCTTCGGCCCTTCGAATCACATCCGCACTTAGGTCCCGGGGCCCCGGGTGTCCTGGGTGGTGCTTGTTATTGTTACTCAATGGTTCCTGCAGCTTTCCATTGTTCTGTTTCGTATGTTGGGCGCTATTAAAGCGTGTTGAGCTATGGCAGCCGATACGCAAGCGAGTACGGTGAGCGAGCGTCCACGACGAAGTTACGGCTGGCGATACAAGCGATACGCAATCTTGTCAGTTAATCTTGTCGTCTTCAAATGAGCAAACTCTTACAGCGCGAAACTAAAGGCACACTGTGAAGCTGCCTGGTGGAATTATACTAACTGAAAATGGTGGGCGGGCAAGGTCCACAGAGAACCAAACGTTCGCCACGGGAAGAACCCAGGGCGGGAATGAGTTAATGATAGTACGAGTACGCCAGCTTATCCTGAAGGACTCCTTGGTGTTTTTTGTCCAACTTTCTTCTGATTTGTTTTTGTTTTGTTCTCCGTTTTTTTGCTTCCATTCCCTCCAGCCACTCAAGGCTCGGTGGCTTGATGGTTTGGGTTTTTGCTGGCGTCTGTTATTTATGAGTTACGAGTAGCGATAAGGCAAATTTAGGATTTTGTTTGTTTATTTCTTGTCGCGTCGCGTCGCTCTCTCTCCATCTCTCCGCAAGGTTTGAGCTTTCGTGGGAAGCGGGATGTTTTATCGACTGCCCCGCTCAAGGTCCTTCCGTGCTGTAGCTCCTGTGAAACCTGACAAACCTTTTACTTTCACCCGCGCTGATGATTTGTGATGGGGTTTTTGTGTTCCATGTCTGTCTGAGATGTCGGGCTTTTGGTTGGTGTTTTTGAAAAACGTTCTTCTAGTCGGGGAAGTTCTCACGGTGCACACGGTCCAACAGACCTCCCTGGTAAATGGAGTCACCGTTGCAGAGAACATCGAGCGCTGACCGGGGGACCTTTCATTGCATAAATCAAACCATCCATTTCTGGGCAAGAGAGCTGGGTGAACAAGGGAGCGGGAGAGCAGGCGTATAAAAAGTTGTAAAAAATTAGTCACCTAATATAGGGGGATACATATAAATTTAGTTGCGACAGTCCTTATGGCTTTGAGTTGTAGGGTTAACCAGCGGAAAGTAGTTAAATCGTCTCTGTTTAATGTTTTTGACAGATGATGTTTTTCTTTCGCATGATTACACCAAAGCAAACGGAAACCTTCTTAATGCGCTGGGTCCACTAATACATTCCCATAGCCACACAAGCTCAGGAAGCACATTATGGCGTTAGTTGTAATAGCAGCTCGTACTGTTTGTCCGAATGTCGAACCTATATTGAATCATATCAATCGAATTTGTGTCATCCGAGAAGCATTGCTGGGTCAGCATTCCGCCGCAGCAAGGATGGAAATTCGTCACCAGCAACGTGTAGCGTACAGCAGCTCGAATCGATTTGCACTTGATTAAAGGACAAACAGAGCAATGCCTCGAGTAGGATGTCGGTGATCGTATTCCGGATATTCATGGACACACAAGTGTGTGTGTTTTGTTGTGTGAGATGAATACACCGACGAATACCCTGGCACGACCAGAGAATCATCCACAAGTAGCTCGAACTCGTTTATGCGCTATCATTTGCCGGGCACCACATGGTACGCATCGACCATCCCGGGCAAACGTACAGCGAACCGAAGTTTCCAGTGGAAATGGAAATACACCAGAAACAACAGTGACTCAAGTGGCCATAATCTTTTTAAGGACAGTGGAGGCTATCGATTTTATTTTGCTGCTACCTCAAACAACACACGGTTGAGTGAAGCAGCGCCGGTTGGGCAGAACAAAAAAACAAAAACTGGAACGGACGGACCGTGTTCGAAGGACACGTACACCGGATGTGGATCGATAGGATAAATAGGACAAAAGAAATATCTGACGTTGGGCCAGGCTGACGTTGGTGTTCCTATCGTGCTGCATACGCAATCGAACCACACCAACCAACCAGACAGACGGAGCGAGCAGATTACTAGTTCCGCTTTTTGTGTTGGTCCATTTTATGAACCGTGTTTGACTGTAGCGCCCAAGCACCCTGGGATGTACCCTTCTTATCCGGTTCGAACATCAGCATCAGCAACTCCACTAGACAGACGGAGCGAGCAGATTACTAGTTCCGCTTTTTGTGTTGGTCCATTTTATGAACCGTGTTTGACTGTAGCGCCCAAGCACCCTGGGATGTACCCTTCTTATCCGGTTCGAACATCAGCATCAGCAACTCCACTCGGGATGGGAAAGTGACGCAAAATGTTTGAACCATCGTACCGTCTTCGTTGTTCGTGTGAGCGTGCGTCTTCTTCTGCAGCAAAACTTTTACGCTCAATCGACGTACAGGCGCGGGAGTTTGCGGGTAGGAACGAGAATCGAGACGACATAAACCAAAGCTCGATAGCTTTACAACGTTTATCTTAATGATGTTGTCGAGCGCTACCTAGCCCCGAACCGATGATGGAGTGTTTGTCGACTCGCCGAAGAACGCTTCGCCTAGCTCCACCTCGAGGTTGTGCCGTTGTTGCTGTGCGGTTAAGGTGATAATGTTGATGGATCCCCTCGGCGGTGGCTTGTCAATGTGGCATACCATTAGCTTGTTGAACAGTAGCAAGGAAACTTTATAGCAAAAAGAAGCATTGAGCACGATATTTGTGTTCAGAAAACTCCGAACCAGAGCATTAGATATCGAGAACAGTACTGATGGCGGGTGAGAACCTGTGTCGAGAGCT
>KZ062219.1:50645-131670 GCA_002091835.1 Anopheles maculatus
TATCGATTCGAATACAGCTTCTTCGTCCCTTCGGGCGGATGAAAGATAAGCGACCGATACAGGCACGAGCCGTGGTGGTGGAGAATCGCGTTGAGTAAATAATTTTAATCAAACTTCAACAATAGGGCTCGCGCTTTTCTCCGGCACAAAGCGCACTATGTACGGTCGGGAATGATGGATGGGTTTCGGTTGGTGGATTGTGAAGTGAAGCAAATGGACAGTTCGCCACGAATGGATTGATTCGATGTGGGTCAAGTGTGAGTGCACATCAGTTTTGAGCACCGAAGGTATTGATTGACGAGGTTGCGTGGTTTGGGGCGAATGTGGCCACTCCGGCAACGGCATTCAATTATGCAATAGGTCCGCTTTGTTATTGCATAGGAAAGATGTTAATAGATCGTGAATGAGACAATTGGGAGTAATATTTTCCAGATAAAGAGGATTAAATTGTATTCTAGCTCTTTTGAAGACCTAGACACTTAAACCATAACACTAATCTTATCTTGAAATATTTCGATCTATAATCAAATATTTGAAGCACACTCGATCAGTGGAATCGATGGCTAAGAAAATTTGTAAAAGTCTTATGAAATTATTAAGGTTTATCCATCTCTGTTTAATAGAAACGATGATGGCCGGTCTTCACACAGCAGGACCAGTAATAACAGTTAAAGCAGACGTCGCCGAGTTATAAAGCCAAAGGAGTAGGAGATTCTCTGTTCAACTATATTGACTCTAATCACAATCACTTTATATAATCATATTTATAATTTATAAATCCATAAAAGTGTGCTCGATGAAAATATGGTTTCCTTTACACCTAACATTCAGATCGTATCGATGACATTGTTTTTTTTTTTTTTTTTTTGGTTACCGAGGAGAAAATCTTGATAGGTACCTAGTATTACTCGACGAAGCTAGAGGCACCTTGCCCTTGATTTGCACGGACTAAAACCTTCGCCCCCTTACCTTTGCGCTCTTACTACATTACCGGTTTAGGCTTGGACTCATTAAGGGGTTATAGACGTATCGTCAGGCGTTGTAGACTTACGATTCACGGATCTAGAATCAGTCGACAACACACTTCTTGTCAGTCCGCGCCTATCTGCTGTTGCCTTCCACGACGGTTCGATTCGAGGGGGACCGAAGTAGCCTAGGTACAAACCGCCATGGAAGTGTGCTCTTTCAGCGTAGGGGTAACGCATACCGGGCTGGACATCCCATACATATACCCCTCTAATGCGCACTTGGAAGTGCGTCAGAATCCATCTCGGCGTTCCGAATTCCGATTTGGGCTCGGCTGCACTACTTCTTCGTGATTGCTTACGTACGGGTCAGTCACAACAGGTTGCCAACTCCCTTTGTTATAACCCGAACACAGCACTCTCTTAGCTAATGGATAGATATGTCGTCATCGCAGAAGCAATTTGCAATTTGAAGGGCCATAGGACACCCAACCAGCCACATATAGCTCTGTCTTTTTGCCGGTGGTGGACCAAACCACCTCTGCACCCAAGTCAGCACCGCGAGGAGGTAGGGGTTGGACTTACCGGCCCGTATCGATGACCCTAATCGCTCATTTGCTACTGGGTAGAAAAAAATGAAGCCCTTTTCTGCAATTAAACTGTTCTGTAAGAACTGTACTTGGAACGTGATACAACAGAGTTTGAAGAATTAACAACAGTTATCATACCTCAGAAATTAAATACCTTTAAGTGTCCTACACAATCTTCTTGGATATAAAATCCTTTCTTGTCTTTTTATAATAATAGTTCTTCTGCATAATAAGTGTTAATACTAAAATTAATTATTGCTTTCTGCTTCTTTACAGATGCTGTGTTTGATGCAAGAAACATGATCTGGTTCTTCGTCTAAATTGTTCAGTCTACGAATAAAAGGTGAGTTGTATGTGAATAATAAATGTAATAAGATTATCTTATAAATATATTTCAAAAGAAAGCTTAATCAAGTAAACTTCAATTCAATGATCAGTTAATATTGAATCTTTAAACAACCCTGGTTTTGCGTACCCAATCAACGTTCACGGTGTGAAGCTCGTTAAAGCGCTTTGGTCAATATTCTTTCGCATGCATCGGCTACTTCGACCGCGTCACTTTAACCGATCCTTGTCACAAACTTTTGCCACGACATCTTGCGCTAGGCCTCGCGTAAAGGCCCGACTGCGTTGAGTGGCTATCCTTCAACCGTTGATCCCCGGGTTACGCTTGAGCGAACTTCATGAGCGTCTCACGGCGTCAGGCTCTTGATGTAAGCTGATTTTCCGCTCGATTGTGACTTGCTGATGTTTGGATGCTTACGCCCGGCTCCGTGTCCTCGTTCCACCCTTTCCCCACCCGTACACCAAAACTGTGCCCATTGTGTCTAACAGCTTCCCTCCACAGCGCGAGCGGGAAAAGCGGGAAACAGTTTCCATCTCGTAGGATTAAATTGATTATTCGAAACTTTTTCGGCTGGTCGGTCGGGCACACAACTAAGTACTCGCCTCAAATTGTATGACAACAAGAGTGTGTCGCTCGCACGATTGGCGCGTGTTAGTGTGCGCGGGTGCATTTATTGGCGATGGGTTGCGGATGGAGAGTGTCTTTGCAAAGCGAAGGACGCACCAGTGTAAGCCTCGGTGTCGGTTTGGCGTGTAAGAAGACAAAAGTTGGGTGAAAAATAAAAGCATCGCTGTTGCCGAAATTTATTGTTCCCTTCACTTTTAGCCCGAGGGTTGTTACGCAGGCGCGGGGCATTGGTGCTGGGGCAAGCTGGTGGAAATCAGTTTGAGCCTCGTTGGATTACAAGCTTCCTCGGAATGGCTCGGGACGTTATCTACACGGCGTGTGTTTCGCTAGCACACGGATCAGAATGTCGTGCCCTGATCCTTCCCTTACGGTGACTGGGTTCGGTAAACTTTTGCGCCCACCGAGGGGTGGAAATCAGTTTGAGCCTCGTTGGATTACAAGCTTCCTCGGAATGGCTCGGGACGTTATCTACACGGCGTGTGTTTCGCTAGCACACGGATCAGAATGTCGTGCCCTGATCCTTCCCTTACGGTGACTGGGTTCGGTAAACTTTTGCGCCCACCGAGGGTAGTGCACGTGGTGGCGCTGGTCGAAGAAAATGGCCGCAGGGCGCCAACACGAGTACGTGAGGGATCGAAGCATTTCGGATTCGGATCACCGGCAAGCTGAGCTGGCACGGGTGAGACGGTCTCTTCGTCGTTGCCTGCAATGGCGACGGGAAAAAGAGAGATTTCCCTGGGAAGGCGTGTGAATAAACGAACCGAGTTGGGATGCTTGTGATTGTCGGGTTTTGAAACATTCATGGACGAGGCGTGATGATGGTGGTGGATCGAATAAACCAACAGCAAAAACGAAAAACGAGAGCGTCAAAATTACAAACAACAGGGACACGATGCGAAGGGCCCGCGGAAAAGGAAATGTACGTTTATGGGCCAGAAACAAAAAGCGCAAAACTTATACCCATTCCTGCACACCATCGTTTTTTTATGTATGTGTGTCTATGTATTTGTGCCTTTTCCAGCCGAGCAGAAGAGCCTTAAAATTTAATGCCAAATGGCTACCGTGAAACCGACCACTTTGAGGGTTCGCGGTGGATCGGACCCGGGACATTGTTGGTGGTTCTCTCGCGGGTGCCCAGCAAAGCCACTGGCGCGGACCAAAAAAAGGGATTCCAGCTTTCGGGGCAAACACGTCTAAAACAATGCCCCTTTGCGGTGGTTCCGCTGCAAGTGGAAAAGATGCCCGCGGCTTAAAACAACAACAGCTGTCGTTCGGCCACGCGGGTTTTCCGAGGAAATGTGAGCGAAAAGTGGCGTTGGGCGTTGAGGATGCGTGACCCCGTAGAATTTGGTTAGGCTGGATGTTTCTTCCCGTACAATCGGTTTTGATTGGAGTTTTCCGGGCGTTTAGGTTTGTCGTTTCTGTTTTTTTTTCGCTTGTCGCTCCGATGCGTAAATCCATTCGCCGGAGGAAGTTTTGAAGGTTGTAAAAAGACATAACATGAGAACATTGCTGCAGGAGTCGTTGATATCGATTTGGCTAAGATAGCTGAGGATATTTACTAAAATCAACAAAGTATCATAAAGTACGGCTCGATGCATGTTTACGGTTCAGTAGATTTGGAGTCATGTCAGATATGTGTAATGTGTGCAAATGAATGGGGTGGAAGTACGCCAAATCGGGACACTTTTGTTCGATTCCAGTCTTGAGGCTGTTGAGCACATCTTCTCCTCAGTTTAAGGTTCATTTTGCTAATGTATTCATGAGCATAGTTTTGTTGGCTAGCAGAGTAAGATGTGCTAAATTAAAGGTTTTAAGGTTAATTTTAAACTTGTTATCGTCTCCACGCTATTGGATAAATTTCGCGTGATTTGCCCTTGATATAGTTGAGCGAACCACTGAAGCCCACTGAAGTTGAGCGAAGTTTGGGTATTCTTTCAACTGATGTATTTAGTCAGCAAATAATACGGCCTAGTCTAAGGTAGATAAACTTAAACGCTTGGGTCAATTGGATCATGTACCGATGCAGATCTTAGTTTACTAATCTTAGAATTTATAAAAATTTTATTTGCTAGAGGTTTAGTACTTGTGTGCACCGCTGCACCGATTTTCATGCAGTCTCTAGCGTAACTGTTACGTACATAGGTGATATTCTTGGTAAATGTTCGGTGCAGTCTACTGTCCTCAAATTTGTTCACCATATTGCAAACGATTTTTTTCCGCAGGATTATTCTCGTAACCATTAAAAGGACGATCCACTCTGATTGTTGGCCGACACGTGGCATAATTCTTCCTGGTAATTTTGGAAAGAAACACTCTACCAACGCTGTAGGAATATTATTTGCCACAACGCAGTTTCTTCAATATGTGAACCAATCAACCGTAAAAATAAGAAAATGACTACTATACTTCCCAGAAGGCGTTCCAACAGATTCAAAGGACTCGAAAGCCTTATTCGGCCGGGCTTGATATGTTTGACACTTCTGATCACCTTTTTTTTTCTTAGAAAGGTAGTGGTGCCCATTACCTGCCAACCACTTTTTTGGGGCGAAACCATTCACCGTAACGGTTGTTATTGAAATCTGCAGGATCGTATTTGTTTCAGCCTGTTCAGTTTCCGGAGCAGCAGCAGCAGCAACCCTGGTAAAGTGTAGTGTTGCTCGGCAAGTGGATAAAATGCCAAACAATGCTAACAACTCTCGAGCGAATTCCAGAGTGGCAAAGTTTTCCAATTAAATCAACATCGCAACATACACACACACACACTCACACCCGCACGCACACGGGACAGCCCGGCTAGCAACGAGGACCGAAACGGACCAAGGGATTTTTGGAAAACCATTTTCTCCAGTATAGGTTTTAGAGGTGCTTGAACAATGATCAACTGCATTAGTGCTGGGTTCGTGTTTGTGTCTGTAGGTGTGTATCTGTATGTGTGTGTCATGTTTTTCTTGCATTAATAAGAGCTCCTTCACTTACAAGAGCTTTGAGTATGTTTTGAGCGTTCAATCGATACCCGAAAAACAATGGCCAATTTTTATGACAGTTTCATGTAACGAGGACATAAATAGATGCAAACCTTTTGGTTGTTCCTTTTGGCTATCTCAACGGTAGAAACGGTCGCCAAATTGTGGAAGGTATCTGCTTTTCCGGCAACCAATTGCCACCACAAATTGCCTTTTGCAGTGTTTGATGAAAACTGTGGTTCATTTGCATCGAAGGAATTTCTTTGCGGTTAGCCTTAATTTTCCGCTACTGAAAATTTGTTCTCGACATGAGATCTGTGCCTTCGGCTTATCGCCACGCACGCAAGAATGCCTTAAAATGGCCGCTTTCGCAGTGTACGTGTGTGTGTGTTTGTTCGCAGCAGCTCGACACATACGATTCACACATGCTTGCTTTTGCACCGAGAATCACGTACACACCGGCCGGCCGTATACCAACCAACCCGAAGGAAGACGGATCCTCCGAAACGGAAAGGGATACGGGCACTGTGAAGGCTCAGCCAAGGGAAGGAGGGTTACAGTTTGCTCACGCGAGACACGAGACACGGTGCCAGCGCAAACATAATTTGTGACAATTTATCCATTCGTAACCGTGGTCTGTTTATTTGCATTTTTCATTGTGTTTGCGTGCGACTAAATCACTAAAAACCATTTCTTGCCAACATGCATCCGGCCGGCCTCCCCGGCCACCATTTTTGCATTCCGTGTCCTCGTGGGTTCGCTGACAGCAACCTGAGAAAATGTGAGAGAGCGTGCGAGGGTACGGTTGTGGAAAACTTGGGCACCGGAAAAGCGGTAGGCCGAATGGAAAGCATTTTTATGGAGTCAACTGATTGGTGTTTCTTTAATCAGGTTAAGTAAACAGAATCGTACACACATATAAACGTACCGTAACCGGTTTATGCTGCTACTGCTGCCCTTGCGTGTGCTGCCAAAAAGGATTGCAACAGCAAAAAAAAAAACGCTTCCTTTCACGTGCGAGAAGCTTTCCGAGTCCGCAGCTTTTATTGGTTTCTAGAGCAGAGTGAGAGAGGGGGGAAGCAAAGACAGGCAACAAACAAAAAAAAAACTACTACTGCGCCACACAACCCTTCGGTCGAAATGTTGGCGCCCCGGCCAACTGAAACTGAACAATACGTTGCAGCATAAAACCCTATCCAACTGGCAGTGGTAGGCTGGTGAGCTGACAAACCGAGAGTTTTCGAATTGTTTGTGCTTAACGACACAAACCACGTAGACCGTGAAGCCCCCCATACCGTTGTTTGGCAAACATTTATCGTAGGCTCAGATTTTATGATGGACATTAAGAAATATCTCACAATTTCAAACATTGGCGTTTGGAAACAACCACACAAAAAACGCACACATCTGTGCGTTGCGTTATGTTTTATGATGCCTTTTTTTTTTGGAGCGTATTAGTAAGTAAAAAGTATTCCACTCATTTTGTAATGGGTTTTGTGTGCGTCTTTTTTCCATTAATCTAAAATTCTTAGCTCTGCCGAATAGCGCAAAGTTTAGGGCAAACTCGGGGGCTAACTCCAACTGGAGCATTTATTTGTCCTGCTTCCAACAGCGCTCTAAATCAATCAATTGCGGCGATTTGATGCAGTCAGGCGCTAAAGTCTGCATTGTACATCATACTGTTCGAGTGGTCTCTTATATTTTGGGAATGGTTTTGTAATGCGGTTAGCCAAACGCTTCTGCAACGTTTGAACGTGTGGCGAGCTACGGAGCTTCAATTTTGATTGAAGTTGCTGCTGTGCATCGACAGTTAAACGGATGGATAGTGTCAGTCGTTTTCGGACATACTTGTTTCATCCACATCACAACCGGCGATGAACCACCATCACCTCAAAATGCGCAATAATCTTCCAGAATCACTAGCAATGTGTATCAATTTGAATGCTTTTTTGTTAATCAAATCTATTAGTTTACACGCTCCATTTTTATTAAAACGATCAAAGCAAGATCAATAGAAGCAGGTGCATAATAAATGCGCTTAACAAATGAAACCCCGACACAAATCCAACGAAATATTGCTAACCATGCGTTTTGCGTACGACTAACCGCATTCCAGCTGCTTTGAAATCACACCAATCATCGCGCGACAAAGTTCCCGTGCATTGGAATATTGTGTGCGTTATGTTGTCGACGCGTACGGGTGTCCACTTCGGGCGCAATTCTCGCTGCGCAAATATTTCAATTTTTGTTTTCAATCAAATTCCTTCCCCGGTGGCTATATTGTTCAATTTTTCATTCTACCCACCCACTGTTTTCCATATCACTTTGTTGTTCTTTCAGTTCGTCGCGTTTACCAGCAGTGCCTTTCCGCCGAATTTTCCCACACACTGAGTGGTGGTGGTGTTTTGGCAAGGAAAAGGACCAGCAACAAAAAAAAACCAACAACCCCGAACTTTAGAGTGGCCATTGATCTGTGAACAATACAGAACGGTTGCCCCTCCGGTGGTGTGGCAGGTTAAAATTAAATACGAAATTTGAATAAAGCGTCACTTTTAGCACGGCTTCACTGCATCCGAAATGGTGCCCGAACGCACCTCGTTCCTCGTGCTGCGGGAATAAACCCCGGAAAACCCGCTCGGTTTCCATCAGCGATAAACTAACAAACAGCAGCTTTCCCAGCTCTTAGCTGAAGGGCAAGTTTTAAACAATGCTCAGCCCGAAACAAATGGAAAATGCACATGCAGTTTGGGGTGCAAAAATTTAGCTGCACCAGTGTTAAACATCAAAAACGTTGCAGCTTACCGTATGGTACCGGTACATCAAACAGGTGTGTAATGGTTTTCGATTGTTTTGATTACTTCAAACGAATTTCAATTCGGTGCGTTTAGTTTTTCGTCCACGAATGCCAAAATCTTGTTTGTTCTGAGAACGAAATAAAGCAGATTTATTCGAAATTTACGTGTCTGATTCTTTACATTTAAATCATCAATAGCAATAGTGTTAATGAATCTGTTCAAATGGTTGTTTGTTAGGAAGCATTAAGTGCCTTTCCGCCGAATTTTCCCACACACTGAGTGGTGGTGGTGTTTTGGCAAGGAAAAGGACCAGAAACAAAAAAAAAAAACCAACAACCCCGAACTTTAGAGTGGCCATTGATCTGTGAACAATACAGAACGGTTGCCCCTCCGGTGGTGTGGCAGGTTAAAATTAAATACGAAATTTGAATAAAGCGTCACTTTTAGCACGGCTTCACTGCATCCGAAATGGTGCCCGAACGCACCTCGTTCCTCGTGCTGCGGGAATAAACCCCGGAAAACCCGCTCGGTTTCCATCAGCGATAAACTAACAAACAGCAGCTTTCCCAGCTCTTAGCTGAAGGGCAAGTTTTAAACAATGCTCAGCCCGACACAAATGGAAAATGCACATGCAGTTTGGGGTGCAAAAATTTAGCTGCACCAGTGTTAAACATCAAAAACGTTGCAGCTTACCGTATGGCACCGGTACATCAAACAGGTGTGTAATGGTTTTCGATTGTTTTGATTACTTCAAACGAATTTCAATTCGGTGCGTTTAGTTTTTCGTCCACGAATGCCAAAATCTTGTTTGTTCTGAGAACGAAATAAAGCAGATTTATTCGAAATTTACGTGTCTGATTCTTTACATTTAAATCATCAATAGCAATAGTGTTAATGAATCTGTTCAAATGGTTGTTTGTTAGGAAGCATTAAGGCTATTGAAATAATATTTAAAATTACTTAGAACCATTTGACAGTGATACTTTCCCATTTTGAACAACCAACATTACTCATTATTGATCCGATTTGATGCGAACCGATCAGTTTCCCATGAAGCCCATTTGATAAACGAGTTTTCGATTTAAATTCTCGCTCGATAAACCTTGTTTTCTCTGTCGTCGATTCGAAATGGCAAGAATGTACTGTACCCGAAACACGACACGTTAACCAATACACAGCAACTACAACCACCGAGCTGTAGCAGCAGAGAAAAACTTTCACAATTATCATGATAAGAAAAGTTCGGCCAGGACAATCACTGACAAAGCTGTGTACGGCAAATGGTGGGATTCAGGGTTCGCTGCTTAATTAGCATTAAGATATTCTGGCTCGAGCAAAAAGCTTCCCTGAGTCGCCAGTCAAAACCTTACCCCAAAATCCGATGATAACCGGCGGCTATCGTTAAGCACAGCCAGTAGTCGGTGTGTCCCTGCCAGGGCTCGGTCGGGAAAGCCTTTCGAAATCCAATTCTCTATTTGGAAACCCTTTTTCGCGCAAAAACGGTGGCAGTAAAACTCGGGAGGGCTAATGCCAAACTGCTGGTTGCTATTTGCTAAATTAGAGTACCGGAAGTGCGTGGATACGGTTCACAAATTTACCTGATCTGTTTTATTAGCTTTCGTGCTATTTGCCTCCGGTTGGTTGAAGGCGCACCTTGCCTTTGTGTTGTTTTGTTTCTTGTGTTGAGCAGCACGAAGAAGATGGCCGACCGATCGGGGCGGACTTTAACTTGAGGCAGATGAAATTTAAATTCATTTCTGTTCTTGTCCTTTTCCGTACGGTTCTTTTCGTGGGAGACAGTTAAATTGTTGGACTTAAAACGAAACAATTGAATTGAGATTTATGTTCGCTTTGACAGTGGAGCGTGCTGATAGAAATGTTTAATGCAGCAACTTGATTACTCGATGGACGCTTTATTTAATTGTGTGTTTTTCACGTCTTCTTTCGTTGCGGAGATGATATTTAGTTCCCTAACGCTGTAGAGCAATTGCAAAATTGATATGAAATTATCTGGTTTCTTCATCTTACAGTTGCTTGAACGCAGACGAGAACATTTAATTTAGTGATTCGCAACCTATTTGTCAAATAATAAAAAGATGAGAAGAAAACAAAACATCACCCACATACACACAAACATTTTTTATAACTGGGAAAAAGGAACGTTTTTGCTTGCACAAATGTACAAAGCAAATTCAACTAACACAACCACTCACCCCCGGAAGCACGTTGACTAACGAAGGCTAACGATGGGAAAGCGTAGATGGTTTTGTCGAGAAAACGAACAAAAAAAAGAAGAAAACTTTAAGGAACAAACGGAAAAGTGAAAGAAACAGAGCGAAAAAAAAACATGAATTCACCAGAACAAAACACGAAACTCAAACCGAAGAAATGGGATAAAAGAATGCACGTAGAAAATAAGGACAACCATCACCCGCCCGTCCGTCCGGACGACTGTGTCTCGAGTCAACTAAAGGCGAACGATAGGGAACAACATTTGCATAATAATCATTGCGCTATGTTTTCCACCGGTCGACCATTGTCATCCAGCATGGCGGCTCGTAGCGAAAGTTTCCTCGCTCCATCCAGATCAAACGTACCGATAAAGACGGCCGACATTTGGCTGAAATGGGACGGATTGGGAAACGTGTGCAAGGAGCGAAGTTCTGGAACTGAACCATCGTGTGGGACGACAGTTCTGTGCTATTTTCTACCACCCCATCCCGCCACCGCCACCGCGAGGTTTCCGGGCATCCGTCCATTGTGAGTCCATTTTGTATCGCAGCGTTTTCGGGGGAAGTTTTTTTTGCCGTTGTTTTGGAAGACAACTCTGCTGGGTTGAAATGAAATATCAGCTACAGTGCATCATTTAACAGTAACTCATTATTGTGCCGCTGCTCAAGTAGGAAAGAAAAACAGCAACCAAACAAGTCAAACATTCCAAAGGTACGCGTCTTATCTTGCAATAATGAATAATGATAATAAATCTGTTCTCTTGTAAACTGGACAGTAAAATACAATGGCGTCTTAACACTATAAAAACAGTGCCAGTAGTGGTCACTGTACAAAATGAAATAAAACAATTTCTCGTTAAATGTGTTTTCTGCTGCCATTTTTGCCCATTTATTATTCGAATTCTAAAGAACAATTTCTTTCTATTTCCCGTTTTTTTTTGGACTATGAAAACTTTCGTATTAGTTTTTATTTTTATCTCAGGCACTGTGCTTTGGGCTGGATTATTTGTGACCTGTCATTGTGCCACATTCTATTGCTTGTTTCAATAATTTGACATCGTGATGGCGAAGGTCGCTTTTCTTTTTTCTTTATCTCTCTTTCTCTATCTCTTATTGTTTGCTGCTCGTTGGACACCTGGCGCACAGCGTCGCTATAATGAGAATGTTAACGAATAGACATTTGGTTTAAGAGACCAGACGTGTCCACCGAATGGCGCAACGTTGGCGAATCTAGGAAAACGGGACGGTTCCTGTCTATGTTAACTTGTGCAAACAAAGTTTTAAAAGAGCGTTACATTATTCATGGTAAAGCTTGATACACTAAATTGTGTTTAAGTTTAAAGTTGAATCGAGTTAGATCTGTTTCCGGTATAGGACGTGTGTTGTCCGTGAATAGAAAAAAAAAACTAAGTTAAACGAAAACTTATCATCATGTTAACAATCGTTGGAGCTTTTTTCGCAGAAAAATCGTTGAACGGTTTTTAAAATATATTCAAATTGGTTCCGCAATATTCTTTGAAGGATAGTTTGTGGTGTTTGTGCTGAGAAAAACTGTAAAACAATTGTATTAATTTAGCACGAAGGTACAAGATCGCTTTAAAGCGATTCAAACGATTGAAAAACGATTGACAGCTGCAGAATATATTGTGTTTTATCATGTTAGTTACAATACTATAAATGTGCTTACATTAAAACTAATTACAAAATACGCATATCTGCAAGGCTCAAATGAAATTATAATATAGATCTATTATGGCTTCATGTTATGGACACAGACTACAGAGCGTTGTTAAGATCGCTTTTGAAATCCATTTATAGATAATAATATTTTCTAGAGAGAAAGAAATATCAACTCTACTCTCATAAATTCACTCTAAATGTTAACCTCTGATCTATGACAGCTGTTGGTGCGGCTGACTTGATTTTTGTTTGTAAGCAATTAAATTTGCTGTGCATGAACTGAAACTGATAGCATCAAAATTTCATTTCGAAAAATGTAACATCATACATCACCACAAAAAAACAACTGAATTTGATGTAAAACCGTCATTCTAATAATTTATTTTATTTTATTCAACATCAAATTGTCTGCCACAGACTACACAATGTACTTAAAAACTAAACTTACCGCTACAAATGACACGGTTCAAGAGAGGAAATTGGTAAAGAGGATTGACGAACGCGAGCTGGGAAAGCTGTTAAGGAGAGAGAGAAGTCAAACAGATCGGAATGCGAGTTTTGAGCACGAATTGCACTCAAAAGCGGATCATTCGCATAAACAGAAGATCACCTTGATTCAATTGCAAGTGGAGGACGAGGACGAAGATGGTGTGATGGCAGAAAGGATGAAAGGAGCATCGGTAGCGTTAATGATAAGGGAGGCAATAAAGGAAACCTGAGCATCTGAGGAATCCTCAATATGTGATGGGTACGGCCGCAACGCTGAGCCGGTATAACCAAACGTATTGCGCAAGGCAAAGCGGGTGAAAGTCCTCTGAACTTACTTCAACCTTGCTATAGCTCTAACACTAGAAACAGACCAGATTATTGCGGCATATTCCTACGACGAGCGGACCAGGGAGACAAAGAGGGCCCTCAAGCAACTGATGTCTCGGAACTCGGAAGCCAAACGAGGCAGTATTACAAGCATTTTAGAGGCAGTCGACACCACGTGACCAATTATGTTTCGAATACTAATTTCACAAGCAGAATGTGGCACCCTTAAGTATAAACGCATACTCTCCGGGATCTCTTGAAGATCGTTTCAACTGATAAAAGCTTCATTCTGTCCCATTTAAAATTGTAAATGGTATTCTCAAAAGGATTAAAATATTTATTATTTAATCCATAATGACAGCTTAACGCCGTATTGTCATGGATTAAAATATCATGTTAAAAAATATATTTTAAGTTAAATAATTGTTGCTTGCTAAAAATTTTGTCATAAAAAATAAAACTGATTTACTGATTTTTGTTTGCCATAATGACTTTAAATCTCATTACTTTAATTTTCTGCACCCTTTCTTCCTTTGTTATTTTTTCTAATCTTTGTATAGATTTCTCACATTTGCCGTTAAAGCGATTGCATTATTCTTGATTCAATGTTCGCCTTGATAAGTCCCCTTGCCTTGGTAGCAGCTTATTAGACGCGACAGTTTCTGCTTTCCAATCGAACAGCTTTGCTATCTAATTTGCATTTCGCTCACACACACACCCTCACATCCGAGCGACTATTTTCAGAACCACTTTACCCAATCAATATGATACGGTTCATTGCGATTTGCGTAGCCAAACCAAACCGAGCCTTACCGCCTGCCAGCCAAAATCGAATGGCGTGGCGTGGCGTGGCGAAGAAATATCTAGCGAAAAAAGAAATGTGTACCAGGCAAAAGTAGACCTGATGTCGCGTCTTGAAGCAGTGCCGATGTGCCGGGCCCGCAGTGAACTTGTCGTACGCGATTTGTGTCACGCCATAAATTAAGCGAGTAATGGATGAAGATGCTAATTCGACATTAAATTTAATTATCGTTTGACGTTTGAGAGTTTACGGCGAACACAAATTTCGGTCGTGTGGGTCGTAAGCTGTTTTGTTCGCTTGGTTGGTTGGGCTGATGTTCTTGAATACGGCCAGAAGGAGTTCGGCTCGGGAAACTATCGTGGACGCCATTCGGGAACCAAAAACCAGTGTCCACTTTTCCGGAATGCTGTTGTTCCCGGCACTGGACTTCTCCCTTTCTCCTTTCCTTCCCCTCCCAAGGGGGCGATGAATCACCGTCAGATGGAATGATGTAGCGAGCGCTGCTGATACGCCGTACAACTACATCTCCCATTCCCGCCATTTTGTTGTTAGTGGACGGGGTTATTCGACGGTACACACACACACATACTTCCCGGTTGTGCAGACACGAGCAGAAAGAAGCGTGTGCAGAAGTATGGACATTATGATGAACGCAAACAACAGTCCACAGGGGTCCGCCACCGGAGACTGGTGCTGGCGGTGACGCTGTCAGCGATGTCTGCAATGCAGCTTCCGGTGTTGGAACGTGCGCTGGACGAAAGTTGATTGAGCTGAGCTTTCGTTGCGGCCGGGAGGGAATATCCATACCAGCTTCGTTTCATGTGCGACACGTGTGTATGTTAATGTGGCCACTGTAGCATCTGTCCGTAAGGTCCGATCGAATCGACGGCGGAAAAAAGGGGGTGATGTTTGTTGTGTTTTTCTCACACTCGCGCCTCATTTTAAAATCATGAACATAGTTTGATTTAAGGCTGCACAATCATGGATTTAATGTACGGGGGGCCAAAAAGGCCTCCAGGAAAAACGCACAAACCACCCTGGCCTGGCCGGGGTTATGCATTTTTTAGCACCGTCAACACATGTTTTTATCGCGCGCTTTATTTTATTTCATTTTCGCGCCACATTAATATTGAACGGTTGTGCATATGCATCTATCCGCAGACATTGACCGACACGCAGCAAAAATTGAAATGGCGCGTGGTGAGTAACAAGCTGTTCCGAACGGTATAGACCACAAGCGAGCATTAATTGAGTTATCGGTACTGACCATGCTTGTAGCAGGAGAACCGATGGAAAGTGGTGACAGAGGACAGGAAATTTAACCAAACAAAATTTTGCTACAGTCTTCCGATAATTATTTCCAAACAAAGACTCATCTAAACATCCCAGAGAGCCCAGATTGCATCGTTTTATGAAGACAAATATTAAATACTCGTTTCCCAACTTTCAGCCGGTGCTAAAAATAGCCGATACGGTAGTGTTGCTTTTCTCCCGCAAGTAGGCGGGACAATCCCATTAAATGAGAGCTTCATTAAAACGCGGCGCGATTTGCCACTGTGTTTGCTCATAAAACAATCTAAGATCGATCAAAGTTATGATTGACCACCGAAAGCGATGAATGGCCCGTCGTAGAGCTGATGCTTTGCTTTCCCCGAAGGTCCGAATCATTTTGGTCGGATTTTATGGGGACGTTATTGCTGCCCGGAATGATCAAATAATTTTATGCCGAATTTCAAGCACTAATAATTATTATTGATAGCTGCTTAAGCAAACCAAAACACGCGCAAGGGTGCAAGCAGATGCCGCATTGGGCACACGTTTCTCAAGAGTGCGAGACACACACACACACACATAGGTTTTAAACAAAACAGTTCAAACTTTTGCCATGATTTACAAACGGCACGGCACTCAGCGCACGTCTTTGATCACTGCCGAATCGCTGCCGAGTGTCTTCTAATGGGATTGAAGATAGCATTTCCTGCGTGCGATCAACCCGAGGCCGGTTTATGTTCCGGTGTTTGATACTGGCGGAGGCAGATGTTGTTTATTTACGACCGAAAAACAGTACCAACATGCTGCGGTAACCGAGGGCGTATTACAAGCATTGGGTTTACCCCTGCTCTGTTTCTTCTCCACCAACACCACCGACGATCCTTGGGCCCATTGAAAGTTATAAAGTCGTTTAAGTGTTAAAGGACCACCGCCATCGTTCCCGGGGAGACCTGGGGAGGATGCTGCGGTGCTAAAACGGGGGTAGCCTAATTTTCTCCACTCACTTCTGCGCCTGTGTGAACCCTGTGGAGCTCTATCACAGGTTGGCTCCCCAGGTCGACGTCAGCACATGCTAGTTTTTGGCACCTACGCCCGAGTTGTTTGAATGGTGAAGGTTAACCACCGGTTTGGCAAAAGAGTTTCATGTACTACACCGCTAGATCACATACACATAAAGCCGTTTAATGACAACTTAACTAGTAGCAAAACGGTAGCCCTTCTTCTCAGGCGCTTTCCCTTCTCTCAGGCGCAGGTCTTTTCCTCATCGTAGTGTTGGTACAGTTTTTATATGTTTGTGTGTGTGTGTTTGGTTTTTTCGGTCGGGAAAGGGTTTTTGGTTAATCGAAACTTTATCCACCGCACGCTACCCATCTCGAATGGGGCAATGCTTACGTGCGGAAACCATTCGCTGTCCACGCCTTTTACCTCACTGCTGACAAATGGCCAGCGAGCATGGCGTCGCTCAACATGTCCCGGGACATGTAGCCGCACCAGCGCACAAACAAAACGAGTGTTTTAGCGCGCGTTTCTGGGCCGAACTTCATGCGCTACCCCATTTATCAAATTGTAAGTTTACGACCCTCTTCAAATCTAATTAGGCAATAAAGTTTTCGGTGATTCGGTTTCGGCTTTTCTTCCGTTAGCGATAGTTTCACTTAAAAGCTTGTAACGGGGCAGGGAGAGGATGGTGTGGAAGGAGAGAGGTGAGTGTGAGTTAATTTTTTTAACCAGTTATCGCCCTTAAAACATCGTTTACTAGCCTAGATAAGATGACAACATGGAGGATGGGTAGGGCCGATGAGCGTACGGTCTATTCTTTTGTGTGTAAAACGCTTCCATACGACATACATGGCGATAAACATGGCGTTGATGTGTGAAAATACGCTTCAAGGGTCATCCCGGTTTAATGCAGTTTGATTTTATTGTTTAAAACTAATGCTTCAACTTAACCCATTCGGTGTAAACACATTGGAAGGGGAGGCCATTACAATGCTGTGTAAATAAACTACTTTCTATATAGATAAATAGCCCCACTAAGGCTATTCACGGCCGACAATGTGATGAAAATTCATTTAAGACGATTGAAGAAGTGTGGGAAATTTTAAATGTCTTCATTCCATTCTTAATTGTATTATAAACTTTTTAACATATAATTATATCGTATAATCTGTAGTACACCACTAGCGTTATAATGACAGCGCCGATACGGGATTTGATAATCTTCACAGTTTTCTCTCTCGGAACGCTGAACAGTAAAGAAGAAGATTTTAAATATTTGAAATTAATGTTAAATTAGAGTTTCTCCTTCAGTTATCCAGCTGTTGTTAGCCTACATAACAAGATTTTCAACGCATCATTTAACATGTTTAACGCACTACGAAATACTACACCATAAGCTTAAACATTATACCGTAGTAATGGAATGAATAAATAACACGCAAATAAATTGTCAAATTAAGCTATGCAAAAAGGTCCGTATACTATTTAAAAATAAACAGAAATCGACATTGATATTTAGCGAGCTGTAGACAGCTTGTTGTAAAAACGTGCCGATGTACCGCGTGACAATTGACGTAAGATTGTTTACAAACAAGCGAAAAATGTACGATCGAAAAATGCGCAATCATATGTAAACCTTGACTGCTCGATATTAGATCGAGCAGGTATGATCTAGAGCGATTAGGAGATTAGGGCAACGACCCACCAAGCAGGAAAAAAACGGCCATCGCGCGAAAACAGCAGTTGCGAACAAAAAGCGAGAGGAGCACTGCGTTTTTTTAAAACCGCCCGAACTTAATTCGAACTTAAATTGAAACCGTTACTAGAATAAAGTCAAGTTTTAAGAAGCAGAATAATTCTCGCCGCGACTCTCTGTTGCATTTGCAACACAGCTATTAAATCTCCAAATAATAATTCCAGAAATGGTGATAATCAAAGGATAAGGAACACTGCCTTGTCATACTACTGCATCTGTAGATTGTTTCGTTTAATATAATTAATGATTCTCATCATTTTAGAAAATATTAGAGTATGCCTCTAATGATTATGCTAAGATATTATGGTAAAAAGAGAAACAATTTTTATTAATGTTTCCGTTACTTAAAACCAAATAAAACTAAGTGACAGTTCAACATTTATTGATAAAACTGATTCCTGTCCATAACCATCAAGGCAAACAATTTTTAATTTTTTATTGTTCAATTTTCTAATACAGTTTACACCTTGATTCTAGCATGCCTATCTCAGGGCGAAACCGGTGAAAATGTGAATATGTGCGTACGCTCATAAAATGGTCAGCCCTTTTGACAGCCGGGAACAATTTATAGCAGACAACGCTTGTAAACAAAATCTTCTGTGCACAATTTGAAAAAGTGCCAACGGCTAGAGAGATTTATGCTTCGCTGGCCTTTGCTGTAATAAATTAATATCTGCTTTTTTTTGCGCCCTTTGCGCATTCCTGGTGATTTGTGTGGCTTTTTTCCGTAGCGACGCTTTCTTGTGCGTCTTATTCGCCCGGGTTTTTTTTGTTGTGTTTTGGTATGTTTTGTGTACCGTGTTCTATTTGAACAGCAACCTTTCCCAAAGCTTTGGTACGACGCTGACCGGGTTGGGTGGAATTGTTCACCTGGTGGAAAGACAGTAAAAGCCCTACACTAAAAACCACGTCCCGCAGATCACGACAAAACCTTAATCAGTAGCCTGAAGGAAGGCTTAAAAAGGTTTGCTTGATAGCATGATTTGGGTGTGGAAGTATCTTTTTTTTTCTGTGTCCCTTGGCTTAGCAAAATTTCAATAAATATCTGCTGCTTTATGGTAGATTAAATAAAGAAGTTTGTTATTTGGCATATCTCTACCGCTATCTAATGATAAGCTCTTTTAAACTTAATGTCACGACAGTTTTACCTTTATTAGCAGAAACCAGAAACTCGATATGATTCCACCAACTTCCATCATTATCCATCTGTCGCGAAACATTTCTCTGCGAATGTTAAACGTTTCACTGGAAAAGCTCTCACAAGCATAAGTAAAACACACACTCGCACACTTGAAACAGCTTGTTTGTTTTGCAAAACCATCCAGTAGAAAATGGTTGGAAAGAGTTTGGATTGCAAATTGGCATATGCTACGGCTAGGACGAAGCGCTGCTTAAACACATTCTAGCGAGGAGTGCCGTAAGCAGTCGGCACGTAGTAGTTCCCGTAATTAGAAAACGTTCATTTTGCACGTTCTGGTTACACGTCTGGCTAATTGCCAGCGCTGTTTTCTTGCTGTCTGGACGCACCGTAACGACACACTGCACGCTGAAGAGTCGAGTGTCCGGGAATGGGGAAGGGGGGCATTTTCGTGGAAAGTACTGATCGTTGTGCTGATAGTCGGTGAACGGATTCTCTTTACTAGCCCACGTTAAGCTTAGCACAGTACCGCAACAGTTTGAAACCGAGGTTCGGACACATCTTGCCAGATCATCGACGTCTCAGCATGACTTTGCATAGCTGGCGGGACCGGCTGTCCTCGCGACCGTGGTGCGTTATCCGGATAAGTTCCGACAAGAGCTTTTCATTTGCTTCGTCCATAACATTCGACGCTTCGGGCGGAATTGTTGTAAGTCTGTGCCTTTGTGCTTGGGCTGCAAACCGTTGCCATTCCCGTGGTATCTGGTGCTGCAGCAGTCATCCCTCGTGGGAGGGATGACATTCCGATACGCAATGCCAAGGACACTTTTTGTTCACATTGTTCGGTTTGCTTCGGGCGACAGGTTGGTAGGATTCCTTGATACTGGATGTTGTTTTTTTTTTATTACGCTGCAGGGACATCTTTTCTCAGGTTCGTAGTAAACCGGAGATGGAAAAGCACAGCATGTATTTCCTTTTTCCGATACGGCAGAGCACTGTTGGCTGTGGGAAGTTGTCTCGCATGCAGGAAGACAAAACGAATGGAAAACGATATCTTTTAATACTTGTTAATTTATTGCGCTGTAGTCGGTGCAATTCAGTAAACTTCTTGGAATGTTGCACCATTGAACGCTACAATCCAGTTCACAACCCGAGAAAAAAGGCTTAGCAATTATTGTGCTCTTCCATAGAGAATCACCCTCCTCATTACGCTTGTGACATTCATTGCTGTAATGCATTCTGATTTAATTTCATTGTACACATTCCAACCGCTTCCAATCATCAAGGGTGAATAGTTACATCACAAGCTTGATTTATCTTGCAGAATCTAACAATACTGGGAACACACTAACGCAACCCATTTGCACTGATTGCATTTCAACTTTTAATAGGAAAACCTTCCCGTACGAGGCCCGTCGTAAGAAATCTAAGGCATAAGTGTTGTTTCGGTAATCGAGAATGTTTGCTGCTAAAAGTCCTCTACCACCAGATAGAATCACACAACGCTACGCCACGCACAAAGTCACGGTGTCTGACTTTTCCTAACCCGACGGATCAACCGTCAACGTATCAAACTAATCTAATCTTTCATCACCGGTCGAAATTGTGAATCGGATGAAAATCTTCAGGTGGTTTAAGCCTAACACTCGTCCCACTACGGCCGCATTCACATTCTCCACCGAATGAACCTTCGCAATGGCTAGGCTAGGAAAATTGTCAACACAAAGTTTACGAATGGAAAGTGACAGCTGGTGCCGGTGGTTTTGTCAGCATGATCCAATAACCGGGTCCACCTGAATTAACAACCCCTTTATCACGAAGCGAATCACATGGAACGTCAGCTTTTTTGCTCCGAAGCAGAAGCATTCGAATCGACAGCTATTTCTAGCCCACTGGAAGCAAGATGGATCATCCTGCGAAGTGTGTGTGTTTATGCCGACAAAAGCCAAACCCGATGGGAAAACAATTTCCCCTATCTAATTTCCCTGCGCGGCCGGTCGGTGGGAAGTCTCGGCGGAATATCGCACATCCAATTTCCTCAAGACTGAGCAAAGTGGTGTAATGATTATAATGATTATGCTTTTTTTTGTTTCGGAACAACCATCATCAGATGAGAACGCTGCAGCCGAAAGTGGCATCATCAGCCGTAATCACCGACACCAACGCAGCGCAACTCTCTCCGGAGTATCCGGAGCTTCCTTCCCGGGGTCTTGCGAGTGGCTTTATACTGAACAATTTTCACCAAATGTCCACCCACTCGCTCAGCCCACCCAACAACAACAAAAAGAAACACACGAAAGGTGTGCGAAAGGTGAAGATTCTAGCAGGGCAAGATAAGAAGTCCTTCGGAAACAAGTTGCTGTTGTGTTTGGTCGGGTGGCGTGCGTTTTTGCACCCATCGAAGACATTATAGAGGGCGGTCGTTTGACGTCCTTTTTCTTTCTTTTTTCTTCCTTTTTTCTTCCTTCTTCCTGCTCTGCGGTCTCCTCGTCACTCGCCGTCTGTCATTTCTAATTTCTTCTCAGCTTATGCGCATACAGCAACCAACGCACCAACGTCGCTGCAAGCACCGACTCGATTGAGCTTATCATGGTGCGCACGGTTTCGCCCTCCACCCACCCGAATAGGAGACGTCCCCACCTCTCGGTTTTTTTGTCTTTTCCGATTTGACAGAATGAAAAATGTGTTGTGCATATTTTAATAATAATTCGCCTATTTTCCATCGCTCTGCAGCTGCCTGCCCCAAACAACCGACCCCCACATGCATGCCTTCCGGTTTTGCTTTAGAGCTGGGGGGGACCGAGGGACACGAAGGAACATGGTGTGGTGGAAATATTTCCCCCACTCTCGCACGAAACCCGTCATAACCAATTCGATCCAAAAGTGAACCGACCTGAGCACGGCTGACTGAGCTGGGCCGTTGTTGTAGCGCGGCGGCCAGCGTACCCAGGTGACGCCCGAGCGAACGCTTACCAAGGAAACAACGAGCACGAACTGAAACCGAGGGCAGGCGGGGGTTTTCCCTATTTTCTAGCTCAGCCGCCGGCAAGGTGCTAAATAAATAAAGGTTAAAGGTGGTCTACCGCAAATTCGTTAGCACTCAGAGACCGTCCCTCCCCGTGGGGTTCCAGCGGCTCGGTGCGAGTCGGCCGGGCTGGAAAAGATACTCGGGCTCGGCGGGGGTTTTCATTTCCCAGGCCCGTGCCGAACGCAGGTGCGCAAACAATTGGATGGTGCGAGAAGGCGGCCGGTACAGGCGGAAGGGCGTACGAAGAGCTTGCGGCGAAGACGAAGAACTTGGAACAACTTCAAGGTCCTTCAAACGTCTTTCGCCCGTTCGCTGGTGTTTTGTTTTGTCTTGTGTGTTGGTGTGCGTGTGTGTGTGTGCGTGTTGTTGTAGTGTTTCACCTTTTTCATCAGCCAGTATAACGATTCGCCGGGAAGGATAATTTTTCACTCGTGATGGTCGCGACGCAACCGCTGACGCCCCTGAGAACGATGCTGATGATGATGATGCTCATGAAGCTCTCATGAATGGGCAAGGTTAATGTCAAGAGGTAGATAGCGCTCCGTCCGAACAGAAATGTTGCGAACGGGCGTACGCGCACCGTTCCCAACCTTCACGATGCTGGCACATCAAAACTATTCCGGCATACTTTTCGCTCATCGGCCCAACACGAGAACTCCGGTGTTCCGGTGTACGAAGAACCGAACCATACATCATCACCACCATCGCCATTGGTGCGCTACCCCATCCGCTGGATCACCGATCCGGCGGGCGGCCAAATTGAAGGGGATAAATTATGGCCGTCTTGTGCCCAAAAGGAAAAGCGCCTTCCAAGTTCTTTCCATATTTCATCCTCGCGTCTCCCGTTTTGCTACTGCGTACCGTGGGCGTTCCCTGTGTTGGCCACCGCCAACCAACCAAGCACCGAACGTAACCGATGATGTGGAAGGTGTGGAAATTGCGTTCCATTGTTTTTCCTGGGCCCGACCTCGAAACGTGATAACTGCTTTGCATATACACGGCGGAATCCGGGGGCCTGCGTTCGGAGCTTCGAGCGGCGATGAAATTATGATGGGATTGCTGTTTGCCCGAATATAACTTTGACAGTGACGAGTGATATCGGTTGTCGAATTCGTGCCGCACACACACACACACGAGATCCCAAAAACTCCTGTACCCAACTGTTGCCCGTACTGCGCCGGACGGCGCTCGGCGATGTTGAGGAATGTATTTACACCTGCTTCGGGAAGATCCATGGCAGACCACGCTTCCGACAGCACGGTACACGGCAAACGTGGCATTTGCTGGCAGCTTTCGCAGGTTTCCCAGAGATCCGGTCGCTTGTCGGAAGTGTATCATCGCAGAACCCGACGCCGGCGCTCTCTGTGTACGGTTTGATTCCGTTTTTTTGCGAGTCGGCATCAATTTCATTTGCATAACACCTTGAATGTCGGCTGGCGGGAGACTTGCGCCTTTTCCTGTGTACTGTGTGTGAGTGTCTATACCACCGGGCTGGAATATGATTTGTGCTTCTTCGAAGAGATGCAATTTTGTCGTGTGATTGAGACGTATCGGCGGGATGGCGGGATGGTTTGGTTGCCGCCGGGAGCATGATTTAATGAAATTGCGTTCTCATTTTTCAACCCATTTTGTTGCTCCGTGTTCGGTTGACAAGTATGATTGCATGAAGAATCGCATTATTTGTATGGAAATGTTACAATCGATAATGCGGCCGAGGAATTCAAGGCGTAAGGACTGTTTGACGAGTACCTTGTTTGTGCTGTACTATGTTGGTGTGTGTTTGTGTGTGTGTGTGTGTAACATGTACCGCACCGTAACGATTGCGATCGTGTCACAAACACTAACGTACTTTTTTTTTTTTTTTTTGTGTGCCCAAAAAACAAAGTTTTTTTTTTTTTTTTTTTTGCGTACTAACAGGTAGATGATACTAAGAGCAACTACTACATTGCGCTAATTGCTGTTTTTAAATGCGTTTTGATAAGCGTGATCTAACTAATACAAAGACAATAATTTATCACTTAAGTTAATTTGCAATACATCGAATCAACCCTATCGTCTAACCGAAACTGTTCGTGACTTATATCTTCTCGCCTTGATCGAAACTGAAAGAACGCTTTAAATATAAGTAGAAACATGTAAACATAAGAAGGTATTAATAGAACTGATACTAAAATACGCCTGATCTTATGCAATCCGGTACACTCCTTTTTCCCGACTTGCAGATGGAGCCACTCTTTCACGTCCTTGTTATAAACCGACAAGAATTCAATGTAATTGTAATCAACCTTTGTAAATCATCCTTTTTATCTCAACCTTGTACTCCTTCTCTATCACTACAGCAGCACGGTTATTCCTGGTAGCTATCGTTCCAGAGAATATACGTTTTAAGATTACACCAGCAAAGAATTTGGAGTACGATTTTGTCTACATCCCAAAATTGCCCAGCATGCTTTTCTTTTAGCATTCACCAGCATATATAGTTTCTACGCGGCAGTTTTGGTCCCATTCCTTACACTGTCCCGTGAGCATGGTAAGATCGGCTTGTCCGGGGACCGTCCCACATTTTCCCTTCCTAATTTCCTTTTCCCCAAAGTACTAGCGGAGTAGGTCGCCATAAGTCGCCTACAAAAACGGTGAATAAAAACGACGATAATTCCTTCCAAAACCATTCGTGAGTATTCATCCTCGTACGCAGAACAGACTATCTAGCTGGGGGTAACGAAGTCATTGAAATCCAGTACTAGTAGGCCAACAATTTTCAATGTAACCTATCAGACTCTACAACACCTCCAAACTGCTCTTGTTTCAGCAATGTCTTCTGCACTTTCTATGTTGTGGCCTTCGTTAAGATGCTTCAGCGTCAACGCTCCATCTGAACTTGCTCTTACCACGCCTCATCTACCATTGCGGAAAGCTTTGCAAGCATCTACCATTGCGTAGCCTCTACGGGTTGGGTTGTTCGGTAACTTGATAGTTTCGAGAGCTTAATTCGCTGTTAGGGTAATCAATACTAAAATCATAGTCATCATCAATGTATAATTTTGAATGATAAAATCACACTCAAACGGATAATACTAATTTTTTTTTATTCTTATGGTTTCGTTTGTTAGTGCGAGTTGTAACCGTTTTGTTAGCTGATTACGTCGTAGATCCTTACGCGGTTGCGTACTCCATGCTTCAGATGTAGAAGCGTTTCTTCAACAATCCTAATATGGTACTTGCACAGCTAGGGGACTAACCATGTTTCTAAGCATCTTCCTCTCGAACGCAGTTGTAAGGGTTTCAAAGGTTTTAGAAAAAGTCCATAAGGCGTATGTGCATGCTGGATAGATAAACGTGCTATCTAACAATCTCTGTTTCGCCTTTATCGTCTAGAGTCTTGAGTGAAGAAGCTTCTTCAGACTGTAGTATGATCAATTGTTACCTAGTACTCTTTAGCTTGCTCTACTTCTGACAATCTGATAATAAAATCAAATATTGTCTCAAGCCTATTGGATTGATACACTAGTCGTTGCATGAGAAAATCGAGTGTACTGTAGCTGGGTCGATTCGTTTGTACTAGATCGATAGCATGGTGAAGCATCCTCATGACAAATATCCGCACCAACTTAACTCCACATTTAACTATCATAAACACATACTCGCTCCCACTACTTACCGGGAAAAGCAATCGAACAAACGATTAAAATAATCACCCGCTTACGACGACAGACGAAGGAACCATAATTCAGCGCCCCAAAAAACGTAACAAATTACCAAAGCTACCCCCATCGTTCGGTTCGGCGGGTTATGCTGTTTGTTTAGTGCCTCTTTCCCGTCGACCCTTACACCCCTTTCCCTTTTACGGCTTCCCATCAGTGTGGGGAACTGAAATGAAGAACTGTAAATCAACTCACTTCGATAGAGAAACTTTCGGTTTACTCGGCTAACCTTGGGCTAGCCCACCGGTTACGATCGACTTACAGCAATCGAAACTAATGGATGAAACCTCGAATCTAACCGTCCTAACCATCAACACCCTCCTTACATCCCATGGTTCGGAAGGAACTGCTGGCAAGGCCACCCGGGTGCGGTGATAGTGTTTGTGTGGTACCCGTCGAATGATGGGTTGCGTGATGAAAGTTACGATTATAAACTGTGGCCAACGAAAATAGCAATTTGCTATCGATAATGCCACAGAACTTTCGCCCAATCGCTTGCGGTGTTCATCGCTTCTCCTTGCCAGCACCCATTAATACATCGTTTGCCGGGGATGGTAGCGGAGGTGGAAGATCCCGTACCGAAAGGAATCGCTTTCCATCGCTCAAGGTACCCACCGAAAGTCGATCCCTATAATTACTCCTTCCCTGTTTGAAGCTCGCTACCGTGGGACGAATGGATTCTCAAAAGTTACACCTTACGCTCAACCCAACCTGGCAAAACTGGCGTTTCACTGCGATGAAACTATTCACTGAAATGTGGTACGACTTCCGACCCGTCTCAGCTCTCTCGGTCCGAGGCGCGGATGAAGTAACCCAGTGTTCGCTGCCCACCCCGTTTTTCCGCTACCGGAAGGGATAACCTTTCAGAAATTCTCCACACTTTCGTGATTCGAGCATATTTTATTCATATTTTTTATCACCATTCACTGCGGCATGCCGTAACCGCACAACTATTGGCCCGCCCACCCGATCGAACAGTAAAACGGTCGCGCGTTCACCACCCGCTTGGTGCGTTCGTGTTGGGGGGCTGTGGTTCCTTTCCTTTTGCTCAGGAATGATTTAGAATGTTTGTAACAGCGCCAGCTGACTAGTTTCTTTGGCGCGAGCAGCGAGGAAGCGTTCCCATACGTTCGATTGTCGCTCGATGAAATCAGCTGAATCTTGACTCGATTCCTTCGCACGCCATTTTCTTCATTTACCTACCCGCCCTCCTGCAACCTGCACAACAACAAACACCCACGTACCGGTTGATCAGCCAACCGTCGATCAATCAAACATCGTTAAACTTTCACCTTACGTAAATTGAATTTCCAGCTTAACAACAACAACAGCCATGGCTTTGCAAAATGCCGATGGACCGGGCGCTCAACAAACCGAAAGGGTACAACAATATGCTGCCCGTTCAGTTTGGCCATTCTCCGTAGCCGTAAAAGGAAGTGGTGAGCGTGAGCCTGGCGGTTGGTTATGGTCGTGGCTAGCTCACGGGCCGATTTGGCAAACTCTTCGGTCCGTTGGTTGCTTTCAAGGTGAAACGAATCTACTCCGCCGGTATGTGTTATGTAGATCGTCGTGTGCTGTAGGGAATGCGTGCCGGACGTTTCACCTCTCGCCAACGGGTTCTCGTCTTCCGTTCCATGATATGGAATGCTTGTGGGTGCAAGTTTGAGGTTATTTGCACCGTTTCTCGGTTTTGCTTTCGTCGTTTGCATGTTTACTGAAGGATTAGTGTAGTGTGTGTTAAATTTTGTGATTCGGGCTTGTGGCAAAGTACATGTGCTAAATAGTGCAAATGTTTGAAAGTTGTTCGCGTTAGTAATACAAGTATATATTTTATTTATACAAACTTAGAAAATAATAATGGCATCGTGTTATGATAAAAAGAATGAAGACTGAGTAGCAAACTACACTATGTTGAAAAACAATTCAGTTTGAGTTTTTTTAATAACATTAATTCATTAATTTAATTAAAATTAATAATTTCAATAAAATTAATTAAAGAAAAGAAAAAACAATTTTCTATCTGAAATGATACCTAACTAAGATTAGGAAACAAACCATAATTTTGGATTTGGTGCGATTCGTTGGGTCAAGGTGATAGCAGCATCGGTCTTCACATGGCACATCCAGTGTCTAGTAATCTATAGGTTGGATTTAGCAAGTCGTTTAGTTAAGAAGAATAAATCTATGTTTAAACATAGAACACAAAACGTATTTAACTGCTGAAGATCCATATCCGGTTTGCCATAGGATCGAAGTGCATGAATATTTGGTTTAGTATTTTTTTGTGTGTATATGGTCTCTTTTATCTTTCTGTTAGTTGTCTCCTGATGTTTTAAAGTTCAATGTTTAGTATTCTTTTGCTTGATAATTGCAGGTATACAGAAAGGTAATACAAATAAATCAATCAGACACAGATAGATACGTGTAAGTACATTATGACTTGGAATAAAGTACATAAACGGAAATTTAGTTACAAAACTGCCGCCGAAATTTCCTGTTTAAAGACATCGTAGATAGCATCTAAGATAAGACATGTGATGGGCAATAACAATTAAGAAGATCCAAATGATGTTTGATGTTTGGTACGTAGTTATATAGTAGATTGCCGAGGGCAGAGTTTTACAATCAATGGGGCCATCAATGAGTCCTAATACTCGACTATTGTTCGTCTAGTTAGATGAATTCGCCTTTCTAAAAAAAGAAGCGCACAAAATTGAACAGCTGGTACAATATTAGTTGGGACAGGTCCGAAAAGGGTTCCGAATCTCCTTTCAGGTTCTAATCAGGAATTGAGGCCTTCCCAATATCAATCTGCCAACATGGAGCTAAAGTGTTAACATGGAACACCTGAAACTGAGCCTTTCTATACGAAGCCTCCTAGAATTCCCTAGATCCCTTCTATAAAAAATTTCTTCTTTTATACAAAGCCCTTTATGTGAGGTCACTTAAACGAAACTACCATTGGGACTGTTTCCATAGACAGCCACCTACTTCGCCCGAAATTAGTTTCACTGGGTCTGATGAATACAGAGCTCAAATAGAAAACAATCTGACTTTTCCCTTAGATCTGTGCAGTTTAAAAATAATGCCAAGGTACAATGTAATTAATTTTCCAGTTTCGCTATCATACCTAATTATAAGGCTACTAGTAATTATATTGCTCAAACAAACGAATGTAAAGAATAATTGGTAAAATATTAAATAACAAGAACTTCAGAAAGCTTTAGAAAATAAAGTTACTTGTTTATGAGTAAAACCGACAAATTACATTTGATCAAACAAATAGCTAAGCTCGTTCTGTATAATCGCTTATTTCTGTTCGCTGTTTGTTTCACGAGCTGTTGAAGACCGTTCCTGTCGTTGCTGCAGACAATCCCCGTCTACCAAAAGACTGAATCGATCGCTGTCCACCCGTTAAACAGCATACCACCGCTCGGACACAGTTTATCTATAATGCAGAGCGAAATAGAATCATTAAAACGATCCCGTTCTTCCATCTGCCCGGTAAAACGGTTGGCAACGGGCAAACAAAAAACGAAATAAAAACACAAAACTCCACTGCCTTCATGTTATGTTTTCCCGCTGCACATTTCTCAAGCACCGGGGTTTGCTCATTTTCCGCTCACAGTGTACGGTTCCAATCAACCGGATTCAAAGGATTTTCCCATCGCGCACATCCAGCCCCGAAATAAAACGATGAAATGAAAGTGAAGCATAAAAATAACAGAGCATAGCGGGGACAACATTGGCCATAATTAGCATAAAATTATAGATGTTTGAGTTTTCCACTTCCAGCCCAAGGGGCGGTGGGTGGGTGAAGGTGTGGTGCGAATGGGTGGGTGGTAAGCGGCTCGCTACAGCTCGCTTTGAGTGCTCTTTGCCGTTTTTCGTGTTGTTTTCGTTCCGTGTTTCATTTTGCACGAACGCACGGCGTGCACGTTCGAGTGGCATTCTTTGGTCCTTTGTTGTTTAGATGTTTCTGTTTTATGCTGATCCCAGATCAACATTAGGCGGCTGTGGCTCGACCGTGCTGGTGCTCTCTGATTGTCGTAGTAGGGGGATGGTGTTGTTGTTTTTTCATAGTCTGTTCCTTTATTTGAAAATGAATATTTCCCTTTGTTGTGCATCATTTCTTTTTGCCCTGCGCTGCGCTCTGGTCAATTTCCGATGCAAAAGTATTCTTATGAAATGTATAAAGTGCAAAATGAAATGTATAATGGGGAAAAGAACAACAAATGGGTAGTTGTAGCATGGATCAAAATTAAAAGTAGGATTGCGCAGCGTAGTGCACATGAATTAAAATAGTTTTAAAGTTATTCGCTTAATGTTTTATAAACTGTTATACTAAACAATGCTTCATCGTGCAGGTCCTTCATACGGTAAATAACATGCACCTATAACACTTCTTTTGGATCGTTACCAGCACCAAACAACGAGCACTTGAACGAAAGCCAACGCAAACGCATCCAAAAAGTTAAGGACACATGAAACATAAATGAACTTCCCGAGCCTCCCGCTACCAACCTGCCCGTACACATGGACGTGAACAAGCATTAGGAATAGGCATCGATCGCAACCTAACATTGGTGTTCGTATTTGGAAAACCTTGGAAAAACATTTTGGGTGCCGAAAGCAAAAGAAGGACGAAAAAACACACAGAACGGGTTAGGCTGTAATTACTGCGACATTTACTGCAACGGCTGGCTCTTCAATTATTCCTTAAATGCTTCAGTGAACATCGAGCAAAATTGATGAGCGTAATTTTTATCCTCATTCTCCCCGTACACCACAAACCAATGGGGTTGAAGAAAGAACAGGCTCTTTGCTTGTTTCTTCTTGCTGCTTGCTTGGTCCTTGCCCACACCTAACGGTTGGGTTCATTTTTGGCACGGGTTTTTTGTGCGTGCGGAGAAGAAAAACAATGTCACTGGCGCAACGGAAAGCGCACGCGAGAGTCGAAGAAACATTCCTTTGGCAATAACATCAATAGTGCCGGCCCAGCTCGCCCCGCCAGCTTCACAACGGGCGTGAGTGAATTGAGCGCACGCCAAAGTATGGGAAATGGCACACAACCTTAACGAGAAAATATTTATGAAAGCAAGTAAACGAACTGGCAACGTGCGACCAAACACTAAGGCTTTGCCACACGAGATCCAGCACATTAGAAGAAAAATAAGGAAAACGGGAAAAAAAAATCCTGCACGTCGCCGCTCTGGAAGGTTTATCCGGAAGGATTGCACGTGTTTGGAGCAGCGAAAAAAAACGCAGACAAGCTTCTTTCTTTGGATAAGAAAAAAAAAAGATAAGACAACGTACCAAAAGCCTATTAGTGATACCTACAAAAAACAATATTGTCTCCACGGCCTTGCTGACCAAGAAACAATAATCAGCAGAGGAAAAATGGCGAGCTAAACTCACTCGCTACCCGTGGCCCGATCGGTTCCACTAAAATGACGTTTATCACACACAGCTACAGGGATGCTTTCCACAGTGAGCTTTAAGCGTAGTCTCACTCTCGCTCACTCGCGCTCTCTTACACACTCACAATCGGTGGCATTAAACCGGTTCAGCTGCGTGAGACAATGAGTGGAATGAAAATAAATTGGATCGTGATGGCAGTGCGAACGCTGCGTCGCATTTCGGGGATGGGATATTTCCATTGAAAAATTATCATTTTGGCTTCATGGGATTCTGGAGCGTTTTTGTGGAAATGGAAACGTCTGCGATGACTGCCTTCGATTCATTTTCCCACGTTTGCCACGTTGATCATGCGTTAGTTGGTTGGCTTCGTATTTCTTTTTTTTGGGGGGTGCAAGAATGTTAGAATTCTTTAGAATGGAAAATTTTCCTGAGCTCTTCTTGCATGGTTCTATTGTTGGAGGCTATTTTTTTAACGGAAACTCTCATCGATTCGCTTAACATCGTTAAAGAACACGCGCGGATTCAAACAGAAGGTGAAAAAAACATTTGTTTTTCTTCCCTTCTTCATCTTATACTAACATTACCAGCGAAAATGGTGACTACCCCTAAAAAACAACCAGCGTAAGAAAGTAAGAACTAAAACATCCCGGAAGGTGGAAGACGGTGGGGCCTAAAATCAAACTGATAAATGTTCGCAATTACTTTTCAAGATTATATGTTTTGACAATGACATTTTACTCGCAGGTGCAACTGAGCCTCCGGTCGCTTGAGGGTAAACTGAGGAGGTTGCGATGGTTGGGTTGGTAATGTGTTGCTGCAAAACGAAACGCGTTCTGGAAGCCAACCGGAGTGCTTTGAGTTGGGGTAAGTGCTGTCAGAACATACCGTATCCACCCATTTCGTAAATGGGCTTCGTTTGAATCTCGCGGCACTGAATCGAACGGTGCGGGAAAACTTTTCCCGAGAGTCCGGATCGATCTACCTTCCGTGGGCGGGCCGATTTTTGCACCAGGACAAAGCCAGGGAAAGAGGGAACGCTTAAGTTTATCGCGTGTTGGTGAATTATGCTCACATTCGCGGGGCACCTTTCGGGCTGGGCAGGAAGCTTTTTTCCGCTGCTTAAGGTGGAAAATACGTTTCAGTCGGAATCGGTACAAAATGTGTAGAGAAAATTTAAGAAAAAAAACCAGAACTGGCTTACCAATTCGTTCGGCAAATGATGTTAGCAAAGTCGTCGTTGTTAATTTATAATCAAAATTTAATATCAAATAGAATTCTCACTGCGAAACGAAATTGGAATGGAAGCTCATTGTCTTGCGTGTGCGGAATGAGTTTAATTAATTTAAAGGATACTGTCAGGGGTAATTTGATCGAGTTTAGTGCTTAGATAAGCTAATTTACCTTAAGGAATTGAGACTTATTACGTATCTTCTCTAAACAGTTTAGAAACACAATAATTAAATATTAATTTGCTACGCTCGCTCTGACTTCTGGAGCTTTATTTACACCGATCAACTTCATACGTGATTGAGAGATAGATCCACAAACACTGTACTTTAAGAACATAGGCTTTGGGGATTGCTCGCATTTGCAAACAAGAAACTATAACAAATCCATCCTCAGAAGCAAAATAACTTTCCACCGCTGCGTTAAGGAACAAAACTTTAACGGGTAGCGTAAAGCAGCAGCTTGTTTTCCTAAGGATTCGCACTATTTCACACACGTACTCACTCCATACTCACATACTCACAGCAAGTTTTCACATCACACAGTGTTTAACGGTTCAGCCAAGCAAAAGTTGGTGCTCGGAATGGATAGAGCTGTAGTGTGGAAAAACGCTTCCCATGTGGTGGTTCTTTCCTATGCGCAGGTGGTGCACATCGACCTAATGCATCTTCTGCCAAACGTAAGTAGTTTAAATTAAAGTTTTGGTTGTGAAAATTGTCATCCATCAGTTGCAGTTTTTCACCACATAAGATAGAGGTAAAGTGAAGGAAAAACTGTGATAATATCGTAGTTTGCGAATCATTTTACTTATTGTAATGTTACACCACTAATGCGACTACAAAGCTGACACTTTAAAATCCGCTTTTGTTATTAAATACCATCAATGGGCTGATGATTTCATTTTTGCTTTTCCACCAAAAAGCTTTCGGTAATCGGAAGCATTAAATTTGTGTTTCCACGCGTCACTAATGTCTGTGACCAGTTCGTCAAAAATGGTGATAGCTCACCAAACACACGACGACATCGAAAGACGTTGAAGCAATTCCCATTGAACGATGCAAAATTCATTCGGTGGAAACAAAACACCAGCGTGTGTCTACACCGGTTTTTATTTCTATCCCTTCCTACGTGGCAAAACCACAAATAAATTGGCATGTGGGCGAAGCTGTAATTACCCGAACCGGGGCAAAATTACTGCAAATCTTTGCGCCTGAGTGAAAAATGGAATTAGAAAAAGTTCGCACCCCGAATACACCGAAAAGAGACCCGTCTCGCTCAGCTTCCGGAACGAGAAAACATTCCACAACGAAACAAACCAAAGAAAAAAGGGGTGTTGGTTGCAAACAACGTGGCTATGGCATAACAGCAAAAAAAAAATGGGACAAACAATACACACGCAAATCTTACCGAACCCACCAGCAATTGTGCGCGGGGTTTTTCATCATCAGCAGCAACACGGGGACGTTGGTAACACGACCATTATTTGAGGAAGTAAAACTTTCCAGGAATTTCAAACACCTGCTCAATTTTTCCGGCCACCTCCACGTCGCTGGCCCGCTCTGTGCCGTAGGAATCATTCGTCTTCGCCCTACCTGTGGGGCCTTTTATCTTATTACCATTCGTAAGTAGCAGCAGCACCAGTTCCATATGTCACATTTACACTCGTACCGCGTCAGCCAGCCAAATTGCCGGTGCGTTGAGAGCCCGCACATTGTTTTCCTGCGCGAGTTTTCCATTACACGATCTTTAGACACTTTTGTGCGTACTTTTGTAATGCCAAAATGGAAAGCAAAAAAGAAGGGGGGGGGGAGTCTTGGCAACACTTTGTGTCTTAAAACCCGAGAAACATGGTGCGTACTTTACCTTGCGAGCGGCTTTTGGTAAGTGATTTTTTGTTCGTTTGCAGTCGGTATGAAATACCCTTGCTCTTGAGAAATGTATCAACGTGTGTTCGTATGTTCGCATACTTTTCATTTAAACATATAACTTCTATTGGGTCATAAGTGTTGCATCTCTGAACGTCCGCTTCTTAGTTAAATGTAAATTTAACCTTTTCGATACGAATAAATTCATTTCTTGTCATGCTCTTTGTCAAATACGTTACTCGTACATGTTGATATCAAGTCTCTCAAACCAATCAGCAATATCTTCTGCTCATCATTGAGAATATACAACCATTTGCATGTGACATTTCAGCGTTCGCGTGTTATCATGGAAATCGACCTGCCTATCAGGGGCTACAAGAGCTTGGTGGCTTTGACCTTCTGCAGCACTTCTCGGAACTACATAAGACTCTGTCAATTCAAATCGGTTCGATGAAGAAATATCAATTACTTCATTTTCTTCAAGTTTCCTAATAAATCTTTATTGTACGTTGCGGTTCTTGCACCCAGGTTAGTTTATGGCTTTGAAAGCTTGTCATATTATAGAATTATCCTTCTTTTAAACATTTTATTGTTGCACGACCCGGTGGAGCGGCCCGGTGGTATATCCGACAGCGGCGCCGATCTTCACACGGCAGGACCGGGGTTCGAATCCCGGCGGACCGCCTCCTCGTACGGGCAAAACTTAGTCACAGAAAGCTAACAATAAGCTGGCAGGCCAAGACCTCACGAGGTTGTAGTGCCAAGGAAGCATAGGAAGGATTGTTACACGAAGAAAAGAGCTCAAAGTATCAGATAGTGTGTTGATGTTGAGACTTTAAATTTAACGATTCATCCTGTTACTCTACAACACGTTTTTACGTTGGTTCTGAATCTAATTTTATCTTAATTTTCTATTGGCAAAAAGAGCAGTTTAAGAAAATGTCTTGATAATGTACATTCTTGGCTGTACTTTCACAAAATTTGTTTCAACTAAGGATACAATTATACTATATTTATTGTGGACCCCTTCACGCAAATAACTAGTCTGAACGATGAGAAGACACTCAGCTCAATTAAGGTCTGTTTAATACAAATGTATTAAAATAGCGAACCCGCCGGAAGTTTCAATCAAACAAAGTATGCTACAATATTGTTAATAAAATCACGAATAAGCCTTGCCAAAATGTTTGACAACCAATTAAAAACGGTGTTTGCCATCTTTGTGGATTCTTTTGAGTATTCTATGCTTATTCAAAATATTTAATAATTATAATAATTTAATAATTCCACCTTTTTCTCGTTTCAGGTAATTGTTCAAATCGATTTGTTCACTTCACTGTGCAGAAGGTCGTAAGTTAAAATAATACAATATTTTAGTAATTCAATTGTTTTACGGCCATCATTAATTCTACAAATTGATTATTTATAATCTTTTTCGATAGTGAAACTTCAAACAAAACTATCAAACTTTGACTACTTCTTTCACGAGTTTAACTTCCAACGCAACTGTGCTCCCGTTGACCTTTGAACAATCACCAGCTTTCTCGGAATTTTATTCGCCCTGTTCTGACACTGCCTGGTCACGCGTCCAAAGGCATCGTTTGTGCCATTCTATGCCAACATTCGCTACAAATTGGTCCGTACCGCCACTAGTTTTTCCTGGGATTTTTGTTTTCTATTTGTCCTGCCATACAATCCAAAACATTCCCGTTCACGAGGAAAACATTTTTCGGCTACTGTCAGCCGGACAGTGGCAGAAAGAATTCGATGCGGGTCACGCCAAACCATTTCCAGGCCCGGGTAAAACAAAACTGAGCCCGGGTGCAGTAGGCGCCGGACGAAAGTTTCACAAAACTCTAATTTAAGTTTTAAGGCTTTTCGCTGTCTATCTGTGTGTCCTCATCTTCGACTTTAAAAAGCAAAAAGCAAGACAAAAGCAAAAGGCGCGTCGCATATTTTTCCCGCAGCCCAACGGCCGCACTTGCAATTGGAAAGTTTTCTTGCGCTGAAAAGTTCTAGTCCATCATTTCCTGCTCATCAGAAAGAGATAGACAACTAAAACATATTTTGTTGACTTACTTTACTGCTGCTTTCGGGGGCACTTTTAATGGTTCTTTTCTTCAGATGGATTATATTTGTCCATTATTGCGATCCCTTTATTGGGGGGGCGATTTAAAACCAGTACAATAAGAACTGAGCACATATTTACAGTTCAAAACCGTACTGCTGGGCACGAATTCAAAGCCGTTCACAAATTATGCACAAGTGTTTCGTGCAATTCATTTCCATAGTTCTTGCCCGGGATGAGAAAGGCCCTGGACTGGACTACCCGGGCCCTTCGGGCTATGTTCAATGCTGAAAGACATAACAGCTCTTGTGCCATGCCACAACAAAGTAAAAATAACACCATCCATTTGCCTTTTGTACTATCTCGCCGCATCACTGTTCGCCAGCTCGGACCTCTTTTTTTGATTAGCGCTCGTGCATCCGGCGTTTGCCAGCAGAATCGCTATATTCTTCCCACTTCGGGTTCGGGGTCACGGAGGTTTGGACCTATTAGCGCGCTTTGAAGGTACGATGCAACTTTACCACTGCATCGCAATCGCATTTATGCTCCCGGTCACCCCACAGAACTGTGCCCGCTTGCGGCTACAGTTGTCCCGCTGCTGCCCTTGCATAACAACGGGGCTAATATTAAATTTACGTACCGTTCCGCATGGTCCGCACTGACAGGGTAGGTAGGGTTATATGGCTGGCACTAAATATGGAAAATTATGCTGCACGATAACGAATGGGTTGAGCGAGAATAAAGAAACAAAACAAAAAAGGACCCCATCACCGTCCCCCCCTAACCTTAACCCGCTCACTGATGTCGCTTCACTTCGGGTGGTCTTGAAGTCCTGAAGGATTAATTACTGAATTAAATTTTCTCATTGCACTAACGAAATGGACCGAACATGTCAAACATCTTGGAAGGGAGATGGTGATGGAAGTCCGGCTAATGGTTATGAGTCGTGCGGTGAGACTACTTTCGGGCGCACGGTGTAGAATACAAAATTGCGGCAAACGGTAAATATTTAAATCGCCAATGAACGCTATTCCTCCACCGTGCACGACTGACTGATGAGCTATTATCCATTTTATTCGTTTATTTACGTCCATTACTTGTAAGATCATTTCCATCGTTTCTAGCGAGCGCGTACCTCGAAATGCTTCGTTGATGAATGCTCGCTTCGAATGCTGCGGTATTTAAGCAATGTTGATGCACAGCTAAGTGTGCGAGGGTAAATACTGTTTGAAAAATGGTAAATATTATCGAAACTACCGGGTGCAGCTCAGTTCGCTCAGCTCGCGAGAAATCAAAACCACATTCAAAACTGGCTACGTAGAAAACTTTCGCTCCTAATAATGCCAACTAATGCGCTATCGCGACCAACATCGAAAGGGGGTTGGGACCTACGCTACCCAACATGGAATACACCGGAAGGGCCACCGTACACCGCCAGCTTACTCGGTACGGGTTCAGTTTTAATTTGCCTCACACGCTTCCTCACAGGTTTCGCTGTCCTGTCCTCGAGCCACCCGATGAAACTCCGGACGGATAAATTTCCACTGCAATGGGAAAATATTGTGCGGTAGTAATTTAGCCCAGAGGTTCATTTATCAAACGAGCTAATGCATTGGCGTGTCCGGCGTACATTGACTAGCAGCCTGGGTGCTGGTTGCACGGTTCTGAGTTTGGTAGTTTTATTTCGCGCGAAATGTTGCTTCCTTCACAGCGATTCCGATGCACCGGGGTGTGGATGATTTTTGCATTTGCAAACGTGGTACAGTAATTAACTGAAATTTTATTTACTTTTTAAATAACGGGAACGGGGACGTACATTAGAGTTGTGGTTATTAAAATGCGCATTCCGTGGAATGGATAGTTTTGTGGAAATTTCATATTTCAAAGGGATCAAATGAGAAAATGGCACATCATAAAAATGCTCCGATAAGTTGTGGAATTTTGCAACTCTTTTGAAGATCAAATAATCAACGTGTTTCATTTCTAGATAAATCAGCTAAAGATCTAAAGTAACACACTTATCAGCCCAATCTTTAGTGAGAATAAGAAGAACGTGAACGTCCAAAAGTGATCCACCACTGGCTCGCCTTTAGCCCGAACAAATGTGCAATCAATTCTACGTCAGCAGCAGGAAAAACGACAAACACCAACGAACACACTCTGACAATGCTTCGCATGCATAAAGAGACATCAAGAACACAATCTTACGGCCGTCGTTGCTTTTGGTGGTGGTAACTGTTTTGTGAAATCCATTCGCTTGTTGACATTTTCCATCCTATGTGCACTAGCACGGGGAAAGCCTGCACAAAGTTGCTGCCGTAGAAGAAACTAGAGGGAGCAAAGAGAGTAGAAAAAAAGCGGCAACACACGACACAAGGCGTACAGAAAAATGGATGTTAGAAAAGTACACGCTAGCGAACCCCCCGTGGCGCTGAAGATTGGCAGCCCCTGAGTAGAGTGTATGTGTGGACGCCATCAACGCTCGGCTTGACACATTCAATTAATTTTCCATTAAAGATGAGTGTGAACCGCAAGCGCCCGGCTAAAGGCAAACATTGGAGTGAGAGAAAAACAACAACTCCACTTGCTTGGACGGTGAAATGCCTTTTCGATTAGAGGAGATCGTCTGTGCGGGTGGCTTATGTGAGCAACACTGTGTTTGGTGTTAAGAATATGTTCGAAAGATCTATTCTTAGGTTGCGCTGAACGTGTCACATAACCTAGGCATGCAATTTTATTTTCGTGTGTTTGCGTAGACAGTTTTTAAACACAAACAAACTCTAGAAGAAGCAAAAAAAAACATTCAATCGAAGTTAAGCGATGGGGAAACAGAAACCCTGTAAACGATACCACTTAAAGTTGCGAGTGGTATAATGTACAGTGTGAGTTGCACCACTATGTGTCACGCTGTTATCAACACATGATGTTTCCTTTCGCTGCGCGCGTATTAACAGGCAAGTGTAGCTCAATCAACCCAACCCAGAAATTGGAAACTTCGGTTGCTTCGGCACCATTCGATTTCGCTGTTCGCAAACACCGCCCATGTACTACCACGTGTGAAGGCTCAGTCGCCAAGAGATTCTTTCGATGAGTTCGGTAAAACTCCGAAGAAGGTGGCGCAAAACTATGGTGACCTTCGCGGCATGACGCCCGGATGTAAGACGGTTTTGTTTAGAGTGTGTGCTACAGTTTTGATTGACAGCCGCTAATACGAAACCCACCAGGAACGAGATGCGGGACCCGTGAAGATCGCACCCACATCGTATCGTTGCGGTGAACATGCTCGAACATTCACCCTTACTCAAGCAAACCGCTTTACGCTTCCCCTAGTACTTCCTCCTCATAAAAAACCGACCCATGAGCTTGGGTGCTTCAAGTACCGTATATCCGTGACCAAGTGCTGCAGGCCCTCGGAAATAGACACTTATTGTCAGTGAACTTTACACTCGCTGCCCGAAGCGAGTCCGAGTGACGAATTTTCTTATAAGTGGCGTATTTCCTGCTCTCTTGTTCGCTCTCACCTGGTGGTGTACATGTTCATCTTTGACTTTGGGCGGTGAATTATCCTGATTGGAAACGTTTCGCACTAGACGTGCCGGAAATCGGAACACGTTATGCGGGAGACTGGCGCAATTTTACGTGCAGGCCAGTGTGAATCGGGCACACAAATACATTTTTAACCTTGCTGGGCGTACGGTGATGTAAAATTTCATGTGGATTTTGCTAGTAAAACGAGAATGTTTATCGTAAAACGCGGGAGTTCCAGAGTTGTAGACATTTCACCGGTACTCAGTTCGAATTTGAGCTGTATACGCATAGGCTATAAACATAAGCAATCTACGATGCTATAAGGAAGGACATGATCTAGAAGTTCATTATGTTCAATAAGAAGAAAAGAGGTCTTAAACCACGCTTGAACATGTCCAGAGAATTAGACGTTTATGAGGATTCCTTCATCAAAACGGATCAATAAGTGTGACAATCAAGATTCCTCTTGATAAGCTTTCCAAACAAATAAAATTTCTATATTTGACAAAAGTTTTACGAGAAATCAAATTTTAACCGAGTATGACAGATATAAAAAAAATGTTCAAAACACTTAAAAAGTCTAAATTGATTTTGAAATAAGCTTGTGATTTCTTTCTAATGAAATCAGTTCCATGCATTTCCACATAGAAGTTTATTCCTTTACGTTAAAAATATCCAACCACAAATACAAGTTCCGGAACATGTTTCGGATGTACTTGTATGTCAATGTCAGAGATAACATTGCGCTGTACCGGATGTGGCAGAGATCTAGCACTTCTTTGCTAGACGTTATTAAAATGGTAATTTCTTACCTTCACGGCAGGATTCTTTGACAGGGAAAGCTGCACTTAGTTGTCCATCTACCCACCACTATACGCCAAGTATACACGGTAGGTAATTTTTAGTTTTAGATTCACACCCATGTAGAAGTACTTGCTGATCTTCCATATCAAGTCACAACGTTCGATGAGCATTGCAACAGCTGTCAAGAACTTTGTCGGTAAAATCGATTGGATTCTCTTTTCGGAAGTTTTATTAAAAATAGTTTTTCGCTCTCGCTTTCTTAAACGAAATTCCACTACAGCTACTTATTTAACAACATGTCACAGCTCATATGATAGTTGAGCGTATGCTGCTGGCAACTTCTGTCACAGCTGCTCTGTTGTTGATAAAGTTGTGTAATATTGAGTCCTGATTGCGTGGCAAAACAGCTGCAGAAGAACAGATTAGGTTATAATGTACTCTAAGTTACGAACACATTATTTTGCCTAAAGAGAACTCACCGCGTCAGAAACTGGGTACAAAAAATCGCACATCTAATCGATTCCATACACTTCCATTATCGTAATACCGATCACAACTCACACACTCTACCGACGCATCATCATCGATCGTTGCTTGCCAGTCGCGAGGATAAGGTTTTGACAGTTGCGCCACCATGTTCGGTGTACATCAATCAGTTTCGGTTAAATGAAAAATTAAACCAACCTTCTCCCTCTCGTTCTGATGGGGTGGTATTTGATGGTTGCGAAAAAGAAAGTGAAATGAAGCAAACAAACTGTATACCGATCTGTTCAAGTGATTGTGTTCGTGGTAGAAACCGGGAACAGCAAAAAAAAAACCCTCGACACCACGACGAAACTCGGCTCGGAGTGTTTGTTGTCTTTTCTAAAGCCTGCTGCGTTTGACATTTGCGGGTTTGTGCTGTATTTTTCATCAATCATTGGAGATATCAAAATCCTCGCGGGAAACGCAATAAGTGAGCTTTCGATGAACAACGTCGTGTGACAATGTACCCCCGAAAAGAGGCAGTAGCGATGTGAAAGGGGGTATAAAATGGCGCCCATAATAGGCATAATGACAAGTGCTACCGTTTACGGGTGAACCGATCGGTCGAAAAACGAAAACACTTGCGCAGTCATTAATGAGGATTGAAGATAAATTGAATTTGAAGTTTTGACCGGACACGGTAAGCCTGGCAGTGTTCAGTATGAAGGATGAAAACAAAACAACTTTACTCGATGACCACACTACGAGGAGCAAGCAGCAGTATAGGCAGGGTTTATCCTTTTTTTGTTTCGTCTCAAGAGAATTTTGTCACCATTTATAGTACAGCAAGACACAACATAGTACGATAAAGCGGTCGGTGAAATCATTCTGCAATCGGTACCACTTCTCTGGGGAGATATTTGCGAACAGCCCCAGCTGGAAGCGGCCATGTTCGTGATAGCAATCAAGGAAGAAATCGACCAAAAAGAACGACACCGGGAAGCGAAGTAAACGAACCGAACACGAATGAATTGGCCAACGAGCACTGGAATGTGACTCCGGTGGCTGCAAGCCACGCTCTCGAGGGAGGGAGGCGAACGGTCACATATTCCCCGAGCAACGCCATTGATTACCGATCAGGGAAAACATCTCCGCCGAAAATGGAACGGCCCGAAGTGAAGCTGTTTCTCAATTTCTTTCCCAGCTTCTAGGCGGTGGTGCAGCAGAAGCCGAGATTTTCAATAAAAACCATTCGTTGGATATAGATTTCCACGAAACGGAAACTGCATCGAGTGAAATGATTTGATTTGTGCCACAATGTATGCATAAGAAGGTTGTTGAGTTTATTATAGCTTTATTGGGTCATGGATGGTTCCGAGGGCGCGTGTTCAGTTTTCGAAATCGATTCAGTGTGTGATGAAGATGATGGTACTCGGTTGGATATAGTATTGCTTAGGTCAAGAGACATAGGGATGAATAACATAACGAATGCTTGAATAATTCCTGGCTCAATTTTACTATGCAGCAGAATTCAGCAACATTTAACTAAATCAACTTCCGTTCCACTTATGTCTGTACATGTACGGCAGCACACATTAACATTTGCCTCTGCTCGCATGCGATCATTCTGCAGTAATATTAAGCGAAATCCGTCCAATGGTTCTAGATTCCTTACACGGAAAAAGCGTCCCGATCGAATGGGGAGGGCAAAGGAAAAATACAAAATCAATTTCTAGGAATGGATTTTGCTCAAAGTTCACACAAATTACTTTACCCCAGTGTGCGCTTTCTACATCTGGAAAGGATGCTTTCTTGCTCGCACATCACATTTCTTACCCTCGCCATGCCACGAAAGCATCCTTTCGGCTACGTGTATCCCCCCGGGGGAACACCCCGTTTACTCCCGGCTGTGTGAAACCCTTCGAGGAAGCAGTTCAAGTTCATCGAAACCGGGCAGCGATAAATATTCGATACAGGAGGTCGATAAATCTTGTGGGGATTTATTTCATCCTTTTACTCACCGTGAACGAATCCTTTCAGCCTCCCCACATCCTCCATCACTCCGTGCTATCATCAGTTTTCCATGTGCGCGGGTGTGTGTGTGTGTTTGTGTGTACACGCGCTCGTTGCACTTGAGTCTCAATCGCTCTACTCCGACCATCCGGTTGGTCCATCGTTCGATAAAATATTCATCGCTTCATTCTGTACTCCTTCCTACCGTCTGACCCTGCTTTCATCTTCTCATTCTCCCTCTCCATTCCGCTCCACTTTTTGTGGTACACGGAGCAGCCTGAAAAGCTGCTCTCGCTCCTGGACCGTTCATATTTCATTGCCACTTCTTTTGGTTGCCGGCCGAAATGGTAGCAAGAAGGGAAAATGGGCACCGAACGCAAGCGAACATACGTCCACTGCTAGCTCACGTGGATCGAATTTTGACGCCGCTCCCGATACTGGTTAGTAGCAAAGTGAGCTTTATACGTACACGGAACGTTGTTACACGACGTGCGGACTCAGGTTCGCAATCAGATTTAGCCTACTGCCGGCCACATCTTGCAAAAGGGTGAACCTTCCTTCGTATAATTATTTCCATCAGATTAAGTCTAACGCACGAGTTGTGTGCAGTTCTTTGCAAAACCGGAAAAAAAGAGGGAAAACAATTTGAACGGAACAAGTTTAGCTAGATGATATGTGGCAGTTTCGGTGAGCGATCGCATACCGACATGACCCTCTTGGGATGTTTATCGCATTCGTAGCTGAACTTGATTAAATATAATATGCTGTTTGAACGATTACCGCTGAGTGGTTCAATTATGATTCAAATGATATGTTGTACCCGGCTATCAAACTTTATGAAATGTATGCAGTGTATGTTACAGACTGTCCTACAATAAACCACATGGAAAAGAGTGAAGAAACGCTCGTTTTAAATGTTTTCCAAATATTGAAAACAATTTTTAATTCTGCACTTTCATTTGATGTCACTTTTCGAATTCAATGTTTGAAGATGAACATGTTTACCGATGTTTAGTTTATAGTTAATGTACACGCCTAACGGTTAGGCTATCCGCATACATTTACCGAGCCAAGCATAGATCGAATGAATGTAAGATGCACTATTCGGAATTAGGATTAGAAATGAATGAGTACATTTATTTAATCACAATTAAACCTTCAGCTAGTACACACCTTTGCTATTTCGCTACACACCTAGGAAACATTTCAGAAAGTACTTACGATTATTCCACGACGCTACAGTTAATATCAACTCAACTGTAAGAATTAAAACTTTTCAGACGTGTGAAGTTGTACGAAACATTTTTAATTAAAACAAGTTCAACACCAAGTAACGCTCTTTGCCTTTGAGACGTTAGCGGACAGCGGTTATTTACATAGCTATAATTTCAATCAAGTACCAGGCGTCTCCATCAAAGTGTATTATGGTGTTGAAAAAATCACGAACGAAGCTATGAGTTGAAATGCGTTTGTCATGATATCAAAACTAAGTCATGCAATAAAAATGATGTTTTAATTTCTCATACATTTTTCCATTATTGGGTCTTTCATGGTATTAGATAGCACATCTTAACAGTTTAAGCCTTATTCTGTCAGATGTTGGGAGAATCACAGCAGTTAAAACGAAATAAGTAAACTCATCTTGTTCTTCTTTCTTGGCCTAACGACCTCTTAGGTCATGCCTGCCATTTCTGGCTTACTAGACTTATTGTTACCGCATTGTTGGAAAGTCAGTCCTTACTATGGGGGAACGGCCCAGATGAGACTTGAACCCCGGTCCTGCCGGTCCCGGTACCACCGGACCGCCCTCATCTTATCTTATCGCTCATCAAACTCATCTTAAAACATTTTAAAAATGGCATACCGTTTTGATTAATGAGTTAAAATAAATATGTTAAAACTTAAGACAATTGCAGCATAAGGCTGAAGAGTGCATTAAACATTATTGGGAAAATCTTTAAGGTTTTTATTATGAATCTTTTTTCATTCAAACAAAAAAAGGTAACATGTTATGCTATATATCTTTTAGATTTCAGTGACCAAAACACAAAGATATTTCACACAGGCATAGTTTCAATCAAGTACCAGGCATCTCCATCAATGTGTATCACGGTGTAGTCGATGTCATGGTTGAAGCATCTATTACTTAAGATATATTTCATAAAATATGTTTACCAAAAATATTGAAATATAATGTTTTTCTTATCTTACTGCTTAAGAAATTAAGCCACATAAGTAACTAAAATTAAAGATCGAAACAAGCAAGTATAAATGCAAGACGCAATTAATGGAGCACAGACTTTCTATGGCTTGCACGACAACGAAACTTTAGTATCGGAAAGTAGAAAAATCCACAAAAATATGTTTTTTATTATTCTAGGTTTTCATTAAAATTTTCTAAAGTTACATTACTACGAAACATTTTTAACCATTCGTTAAAATCAACTCGACCGCCACTTTCATGTAAAAGCATGTATTTTGAAGCGTCGTCAGTTGAGCGTTGCCGCCAGATATTAGTGTAACAATGAAATGAAGAAAACTCCGTGTTATTTTTTCACTTTGATTATTTAAACATAAAACAATTTTTCCAACAGAAATGAACTCGTTTTCTCGCACAAAAAATAATATTTCTGATGTCTTCTTTCACCACCATGTACCTATTAACTCACGTGATCCCTTTTGCTGATGAAACTGGTATTTTTATAGTTTCACCACTTCACCGAAAGCGTGTAATTTAGTGTAAAAACGTTCCTCTGCTAACCTTGAGCGTGCTAGTTGCTCAGGTCTGAAGTAACATAATTACGGTCGGATCCTTACTGAGTATTTTTTTCCCCCACATTGCACTCCCACCACAATAAAGTTCCCACCACTGACCATCATCGGCAGGAATGGACTCTTCGGGTTACTAGAGGCCCTAGAGCTCGAGTTGTTCATGACGGCCCTAAAAAGTAATGCAAACCTACTACACACACAGACAACAACAAAAAAGGAACAAACAACACGAAGATCACTTACACTCACGCACAGCAAATCAAGTGACCGGAAGGAAGGACTGCCACCGGTGGGCGTAACTGTCTTTGTCGTGCAAATAATTATGGGTGGCTGAAATTAAAGGACCAAATGAACCGGGCCTGCTTCTTTGGAATGAAGTAGATCGATTCACGGATTTTTTTTTGTTTTCGTTTGCTTTCGTTTTATCTCGTCCCACACTTTCAAACATAGCGGCTGGTATAGATGTTCGGCAAGATGTTTGCAGCTGAAGCAGAACACAACACAAATAAACACACTTCCTACGACGAGAACGGATGGAAAAAGCGAAAGTGGCACAGTCGAGATGGAGAGTCTATGGAGTACGAGCTTTACTAAAAACCATTAAAGGGACGAAAGATCGGATCTGCCCTAACGCCCCCTAGGCAGCAGTGGGAATGCTAACCTTTTCCAGTTTGTGTGTGTGAGTGTGAGAGCTTTTTTTTAACTGTATTTCTACTTTTACCAGCTTCGGTGACCCGCACCGTGATGCGAGAAACGATGTCAGTTATGCTGTGACATTTCATGCACGATGGCATCATCGTGGCCATCGGTTTACCACAACCGAGCATCCGGGCGGAATTGTGTGGCAGAAAATTATGAAACCCTCGAGGTTGACACGCTGATAGCATCAGCGTGGCCGTTGGGTTGGGCGAGCAGGAATAGCTTCTTTTTTACAGCGCGCGCTCTTTGGGTTTCACCTTGTTTTTTATGGTTTTGTCACTTTCCATGTTCCGTGTCTTCTTCTGACAGGGCGGCAAGCACACAAAGGTTGTTTAGATAGTTTTGCTGTCTCTGGATAAAACTGGATAAAAAACAGAAGAGAAACAACAGCCAAAAAACTTCATTAGCTTAAAATTTGAAACAACTGCTTGATTTATACTGCTTGTAACCATCTAACTTATCTGAGCTTTGCCTCCATTACGTTCTTGTGCGTTACTTATTTAAGCGACCACTTAAAATGGCAAATTCCAAAACTCTTTCATTCTTTCTCCAACACGAGAAAGCTTTTTTTTCCTATCCCCGAATAGGCAAACTTCTTAAAAGTTGCAGCAACGCTATGTCCAGGAATCAATTTATTGCTCAACTCACACACACGCACAATCCGCTTTGATGTGTGAAGAAAAGAAATGCGGATCCGGGAGAATTATTTCTTGGTGAAAGCATATTTGCGCACGCAATGCTGCTGGTCCCTGGAAAACCGCAGGTAAAATTGGAAAAGTGAAGTTCGCCGAATGCCTCTGTTCCGCCGCGCGATCATTGCCGTTCCGTGAATAGGTGAAAGGTGCACAGGTACGAGGTACGGATGACTGCCAACTCCAAAACAGCAAAGAACAAAGAGCAGCTCGCCCGCTACATTCCACACGCACACCCGCGTACCTATTCTATCCGCTTCTATCCACCGGTAAGCGTAGGAACACATATCCGATGGCGACGGAAAAGCAATATGCAAAGCAGAAGGCAAAAAAACCGACAGACACACACACACACACACACCCGGCCACTTACACAAAGGAAGCGTAATTTTTCTGACAACGCCAATGACAAGGCTTGACAAACGAAAAACTCGATCTGTCCCCGACCGGTGCAGCTGCGGTGGGCGGCATGTGCGCTTATGTAAATGTGTAGGGACGTGTACGTATACACTGAGTGCGTACGTGCGTACGGGTATGGCTCGAGGAGAAACGGTTGTGCTCTCTTTCGTGTGTTTGTGTCCTTAAAACTTGTCTGTTGTCATGGCAGTTTTCGTTCGTCCCGCCGCCACCGACTTTCCCCCCAAAAGTCAAAAGGGATTCCGGTGTACCAGCACATTCCAGCTCGAAAAAAAAAACGTCACTGCAAACGGTTCGGAATGGTGTATGTGTGTGATAACTGGAACAGCCGTTGGCAGATTTGACGATACGAGGTTTTCGAGAAAAGACGTTCCCATTTTCGGAAGCGAGCATTTTCCATTTAAATCGATGTATGCAGTCCAACACACACTGAAGCGAGCTTGAAATGCCTTAACAGTTCCTTTCGCTTTGCCTTGGCCTTGGCCGTTTGGCTGTAGCATTTCTTCGCGTTCGCTATAGTGTCGTGGCTTTCGCGGTCCATCGATATGAGCCCATCTTTAGTAATGTGTTGCATGTTAATGTCGATGCCGAATGTCGATCAAAACATCAGACAATTTCAATCGAACAGGAATTGAAGAGAAGAGTTTTCAATGTTTTTTTGATCAAACGCTTTTCGAAACTCGTCTTTAACTGGTTTGTTAAGAGGAATTCTCAAGGGGGTTGCTTTACATCGTAAAACATTGAAGAAAAAATATTTCAACTTTGTTTTGCTGTTTACTAAGCATAGCTTTCGAAGGTCGGTTTGACTGCTCTTGTTATTACCATAGCAATGTGAGCAATATGTACGAAATGGGAAACAGCCACTCATTAAATCAAGCACATGTCAAGTGTTTTGTTATTTCTAGAGGTGGTTTTAAGCTGTTGGAAAGGGTAACGAGAAATTAATAAGGTCAGAAGGGATACGTTTTATACACTGATACAATGTGTTTAAGCGATACCTATTTGTTTTGTTCGAGTTGTAAATTACTAAAGAATTATAACTTCTTTTTCAGCTTTCTTTTGTTTGTATTTCGTAAAAAATATAGAAATATATGATTCAATACTTTTTTTTAATTAACTGAGCACGGCGTATTGCTTCATTTAAAAAAAATGATATCTGGTTTCCGCAATAATAAATATTATTCAATTGTTGCGTCCTGCAACAAGGGCTGCGTCCTGCTGCCGTTTCTTTCGATACATTCACGAACAGTTTTCTTTAACAGTTGCACACGACATATATTTTACACATTAAAACATTTGCGATTTAGTAGCGTTAGTTTTTCTATCTTTTTGTAGTCGTGGTCAGGAGAAGCGGGGTTAAAAAAACTTCTGCTCTCTCTGCCAGTTTTGTATCGAAAACGCATCTTTCGCATCTACTTACGCATCTCTCCTCGGTCGCTTCGTTGGCACCGATCAGGAGAAAACAATCTCACTAGATTAAGGTACCTAGCGACGACAACCAATTGAACCGTTTTCAACATCAACTATTTTCCGTAATATTTCTGTAATGTCTACTTTTTTAATGCATGAAAAACACCATGTTTTATATTATTAAGCTCAGGTTAAAAAAGATATTGGCTAGGATCTATGATCCAATTCTTCATATACATTTTTTCCAGCGCTAGAGATATGTCGATAATTCGATAACTATCAATCTAATTATGCACAAAACTTGTATTTGAAGCGTAATTAGTCATTTTTCAATAAAAATTGTTGCAGATATATTGCTTTTATAATTATATTTTCTTGCTTGCCTACTGAAATAAGGAACACTGAAGAAAACTGGTACAGTTACCCTACTACGAACATGTCTAAAATAATGTTTTTGTGTTATTTTTCCAATTACAAAACTAATTAATAAGTGAATGTGTATAAGTATAGGTAAATGAATGAAATTGAACTTGTAACGATTGAACAAACATTGAATAATGTTAGTTTTAAGAGTCTGCGATGCATAAATATAAATGTGACTTTAATGTGACAGTATTTGATGACTTAGAGTCAAAAACTGGTGCGTTAGAATAAAAAATTAAAGTCTTAGGGACACAAATTGATGAGCACTGTCAAAAATTGGTGAATACTAGACAAAAATAGGTGACTTAGGGCCAAAATTTAACGACAATGACTGTTTTTTAAACAATTTTAGTACATTTTATCCAAAAACTCAAGTCTCATGCTTCCGAACCGGTTTTACTCTAAAGCTTAATTACATTTCGATCGCTAATCTGTCCTGCCAGTTGTCTATTTAAATCTGTTACAGTATTGTTAAACAGTGGTAGCTAATAAGTACAACGCAAATTGTTAATGTAACATTTGACAAGTACGATAAAAGGAAATTGTAGAAAAACATGTGTTTAAAAAAACATTAGCATTACAAAAACACAAACAGAGGATACCCAATCAACCGCTTAACATGGTATTTAATGAAAACGTTTGTTTTATTAGAAGAAAGTATAAAAAAAACCTAATAAGCAAAAATTTAACTTCAGAAAAACGATGCAAAACTGTGTAAATTTTTGGTATGGCAACGGTGATTAAGTTTAAAAATACTGTTCCTGTTACAATTGAATAATGAGCACGAAAATAAACACAAATGAAACAGCGTTGTATGAACAGTAGAACTAGAAACTTCCAAAATTGTTCTGGCAAGAATACTGCAATAATAAATAAAGTCAAGACACTTGACAACAAAGTCTGTAAAAGGGTTTGAAAATTATATGTGATGCTGAATTGAAGCTGACAATAAAGCAACATATAAAAACGTAAATGAATTTTTGTGCCAGCAAAATAATCATCTTTTCCCTTTATTTTTGTAAACTGTTTTTCTTCCTTCAACAGCTAAACTAATCAAATATAACAATGGACCAGAAGCTGTCATAAAAGAAGTCTGGTGATCTAGTGGTGCAATGTTACATTTAAACATTATGCCATGCTTCTTAATATCGACAAAAGAAGAATATCTTATTACCATAAAAAGAATTCCAATTCCAATTAATAATTTGAAGCTTTCCATTAGATGGTAACTGACAGATATTTGACACGAATAGTGCAAACCAAAACAAGTGGTATGTTTGGAAGTACGAACAAAAACAATGAAAGCTTTCCATTTCCAACCCGTCGGTAACAGCATCCTAACACACTTGAGAACATCTAAACGGTCTACTTTACTGCCCCATAGTTGTTGCACCGCATTTACTCGCTTTACTAACGTTATAAACATTTATCGTGTTTCCAAACACATAGCACCTCGTATCAATTTCCGAAATACAGTCCAATTCTACCGATAGTATCGGTTCGGTGAGTTTGACTTTGTGCCAATCGGCTCCTACCCGTAAACAGTTGAAGCGGTCCTTAACCGATAATAAAATATGTCAACGACAAGCAACATTCGAATACGGTGAATGTGGTCCCACGCTGTATACCCAGTGCATCTTTCACCGGATGTCTTTTTTCTCCGATCCGATAAAGTTGCACAAGTTTTGCTGTAAAAACAGCAACCACCAATCAAATGGTACGCTGTGGCATAAACATCTTAAAGCCCGTCACTGCCGATCAGACAACCCGCTGGCCGTTGAGATGATTCGCCATTCCGTGCTGTGGTATGCTGTGTGCCATTTTATTTCCCGCCGGCTTACGGTGTCAAATTAAATTCCATCCATTGCCGTTGTTTGCGCGGCTAGGATGCAGTGGACCATTCGAATGTAAATATTATGTACCATAATTTACGCCGATGCACTCGCACACTGCACAACTCTTCGGACCGTCTCTCTGCGCTCCGCGGCTTTTTTGGTGCACGGCAAAGTGCAACGATTGCAGATTGCAATCAAACAAACAGACATACTTTACGTTCAACGATGCCACACCATACTCCGGAGTTATGGTAGGGGATGGTAAAAGTGCCGACCGGGTAACGCTTTCGACGTTTCTTCACCACTCTCGACTAAAGTGCCGATAAATTTTCCATCCATTAGATTTTCACTTCTCGCTCCTTTATCGTGCCGCGTTCTGTCTCTTGCCCTGCCGTGCCCGCCATACAAAGCGCAGTCACCCCGTCAAGGATGGTTAGCAATACTTACTGTCGACGGCAGTGCAATGCAAGAACTTGAACGAGATCTTCGCATTCTTTTGGCACAAACTGCTCTCCATGCCGAGTGCAGACGGTTTCGCCGGTATCGCGCGAACGAACACACTGCTGCTTTTGTACGAAAACGGCGGGATAACTGGGGTTTGCACGACACACTCCTTCGCCGCATCCGAAGAAACAGCAGCCGAAGGACTTTTGAAGGATCTCTGTAATTTTCCCTTCGCAATCATCCCAAACGGCTCGTAACGCATTTGCTGCCAAGCGACTGTGTGGCCGTGGCGTGTGTGCGCTAAGCTTTCGTGCCAGTGCTCATTTTGCAGTCCGGTTGCAGAGCTGCCGGGAAAATGGTTGCAAAACAGTGGGACGAAATGAAGATTCACACCTTTGCTAGCTCAACCAACGCGAGAACGCTGTGTTGTATCTCTATTGTTTGGAATTGGCGCGGTGCGGGAGCAGTGTGCACGGCGGAACGCATTTCAGCGTGTTTTAATTATTAATTCTCTGACCTTTGCTTACGCCATTGAATTGCTGATTGGATTTATGAATGATTAAAGCGTCACCCAGGGTCGCGATCACTGTCTCACGTTGGAGTATTGCAGACGATTTCTACGTCATTTGTTTTAACTCTTATTAAAATAATGTATTTGAGGGCATTATAGACTCCGATATATTTAACTTTTGATATTCAAACAAATCGCAACTTGTTTGGTAACATGGTTTCATGAGCTCATCAGATTTCGCTTTAATTTAACCTTCGTTTTGCTTGCGTAACCCAATTTATCTCTCCTATTCCCACCAGGTGTGAACGTTAGCACTCCATATTGTACTCTAACAATTAATGGAAAAGTCGCTTCACATCTACTGTCCACTAGCAAAGAGGAAACATCGCATTAAAGCACCGATGACGTACAGGAAGCAATCGATGTGCCACGCAACCCGGGAATGCGTGCAGCAGAAACAAAAAACCGAACAAGCTGACAAAAGTATAATCGAATGTCACGTGTCATCGAAATGGATTATCCGTGTGGGCTGTAGCAATGCTCCCAGCATCAACAATTGTTAAAGGGCGACAAATAAAGGATATAAGCTTTTACAGTGCAATGGAAGATGAGAGGACAGCTCGCACCGGATAAGATAAAGCGCGAAACAATCGACGACACTTGGTACCGGTTGAACAAACAATAGAATTCTATGCTAGTCGGGTATCGTACTGTGCAGTCATTCATTTCTGTTTTTCAGTTCGTGCTGTATAGCCGAAGCTGAGAATAATGCTAAAAATAGTGCTTTAAATTTTTAAATATATTATACGTGGAGGAAACACCTTTTATTTTGTTATATATTTTATGTTTAGCAATGTTTTTTAACATTGATAAAACAGATCTGCTTTCAATATTTTATTATATGTCATGTTCCCAGTTTATTGTTCGCGGCCATGATCTCGTCATGCAAATAAAAAAATGTTAAACAATTACATAGTCGAAGCTGCCACAAGACTATTGTTGGCCAATTTTTGTGCGTACGCAATCATCATTAGGTATGGATTTTGCACAGGGGCCACATTTTGGCCCATCACCATTCATGACGTTGCGTGGCCATCGTCCGTGCTTCCAACATAACGGATTTACCACGTGATTCGTTTTGTAGCTAATTGCATTGTGTAGCAAATTGAAACCGAGCACAGCCAGTGCTGGCTGATCCCTGTGTGTGTGTGTCTTACCGGCCAGGGCCAGGGTTCTCCGTTCGGTTTCGGAGAAAGTGGAAAAGATGTGGAAAAACGGAATGCAACCTATTTACGAGGAAGGAAACAAAGGCACAAGAGTACTTCCCCGCACGCACACAAACACACATGACTGCAAATTGAACAAAGGTTTTCTTTATGCCCCGGCAACCAGAATATCATCATCTTTGGCATCGTATTTACGTCAAGACTATGGGCATGCTTTTCCAGAACCTTAGAATGACTGGCTCAATGTTTGTTGCTTTGTTGGTAACGGACTCTTGTGCCCGTATCTTTAGCACCTACCAACGAAAAGAAAAAGTGAAAACCGGTGTAGCGTGTGCTGCTAACGTTTGGCAGTTTCTTCACACTGCCGGATGAAGTGTTTGCAAGTGGTTGAAATTGGATTGATCAGACCTTCTCACACAACCCTTATAAAAGAAGCATTTAAACGTTTTATGCACGCTTTAATCTTACGAGTATTTTTTTTCTTTATAATTTTCATAAATGAAATTTTGCGATTTTAATTAGGTGAAATATTTTATTATTAACCCTCTTCGTAGCATTAATCCTAATGACTTTTAAAGGATCCTCTCTTGTCTCTTTGAAACTCTTACAATTTTGCACATTTTTTCGATTGTATCTATCAACAAAACCTTTCGGCTTATACTGTATAGTGTATAGAAAAACAGGAACGCTATTAAGAATGCCATTTATGATGCTTTTGAGTAAAGTAAGTCAACCAAGAAGGGTCACCTTTAACGGCGAGAAATTAAATGCGTTACACACACTTCATTTCAAACATTTTCAACGAACTGAAACGTACACAATGTATACAATCTATGCGCATGAACTAAACTACGTGTAGTACGAACGAAAATGGATACGACCATTTGGACGCTACTAATGTTAGGTTTTCTTAACTGCTACTCGTGAACGATACCAATAATGTGCCTTGCTTGTTGAAAACTTGGCCATCTCGGCGTTCTTGTCGATTCAGGGAGTTTCGATTCGGGACAGGAAAGAAATGATCGAGCTGTGTGATTTGTAGTCAGCTATCTCTTTACTTCGGGAAATTAAGATGTCTGCAAGTGTCGTAGTATTGTGTGACCCAATGCATAGTCTTTTGGGTGAAGAAAGAGCATATGAAGATCGATAAAAAAAAGTCAATTACTTGTACTTCACATCGCTTTGATATTTTGCTGAAATAGTAATAATTCCTGCTAGTTGTTCGGAAATTAAACGTCATGTTGATTCAACTTGATGTTTTGCCATTGACAGCACGTGAAACTTATCTTTAAGCTTTATGTTCGGTTTTTGTTGGAAGCAGTGACCTGCTGTGATAAATACATTCCGTTCGAGGAACTCTGCCCATGTATTACAGTGCACTGTACTACGGTGGCGGGTGCGATGGCGACCACAGCAAAGAAATAATGAAAAATTGAGCATAGCGTGGATTCAATCATGCTCGTTCTCCTATGAAGTAAGTTTTTCAGTGTTGTAAAACATATATTTTTATTCGTCGCAATTGTTGCAAAACTTCAAATTAAAATGTTTATTGAATATTCAAAATTTAACATAACATAGTTAACGAATAAAGTATATAGTCAAGTATATGTAACACGAAAGATGAGAGTTTGAAAGAAAATTTCAATTTGTAAACTTGAAAAAAATGAAAGCGATAAAATTATTTATGCACAGGTCATCCGATTTTCACTGTCCATAATACTCTTAACAAATATGAATTCTTGAATCTAAAAAACAGAAGGGGCCTCCATCCGAATAGCAAATTTTATGTAAATTTAACGTATCAAGTTATAGTCACAATTGCAAAACACTAAAGTAGAACATGTTTAAGAAAATTAAAATATCTAAACTTGAGATATCTTGGAAGTGCTTCAATTGTTTATGCACAGTGCATCCCATTTTTACTGTCTATAATACTTTCAAAAAATATGATTGCATGAATCTAGAAAGTACAAGGCGCCTCCATCATAATCGCAAAGTTTATTGCAAAATTTTATAATAAATTTCAAATGCTAGATTCTACAAAACGGTAACAAGAAATCCTTCAATTTCTGTCTTACCTTTCAATTAAATATCTTGCAAAGTTAGGAAATAACATAAATTCACCCAATCAACTCACCCACCTTAAAGAATACTGTTTGATTTGTTTATTTTAGAAACACGATTCATGGAATCTGTCGATGTCTCTTATCCCTCCACCTACAATCCTTTTGTTTTCGACTGATATCTGATATCTGTATCTTGCTCTGCAGCGAGTAGAAATAAGTTGCTGTAAAGCTTAAAACGTTTGCATCATCGACCGGATCGTGGCCAACTGATACGAAGGATGTAATTTTATCAGATCTGATTTCACTCCCATCACTTCAAACGTGTCCCCGGGATTCTCGATATTTTCATCCGTTCGAGAAAGACAGGCCAACTGCTTCTGTAGCACCCACACCCACCTTTACACTCGATAATGTGCTATTCTTATGCTGTGACGCCACTTTCTGGGTAGATTAGAACATTCACCATCCTGAACCGATTTAGGAGATGGTAGCGCCAACGATTGCATTTGTATGTTTGCTATCGATATAGTTTCTTTCTCGCTACTGGCAAAGCGTGGTACTGAATAAAGTTGTTAACTAAAATTCAATCTATTTTTATCATGACCTAAACCCATCCTGTCCCTTTTTCCCTATCCCTTGTTAGTAATTCAGGAACGAGAAAGAACGAGAAACAACACGAACAAACTTTTGCCTTTGCGTTCAATAAGATTTGCTCAAAAATGATAATTTAATTAACGCTTCCGTCAAATGGTACGTACCCGGTACGCCACCAACCACCTCGCGCTGTCTTCCGTACGACGCACGGAGCAAGTAAGTCGATGGCATTTTTCGCCCAAAACTTTCGGGAGCATTACATTTTTTACATTACATTAGTTTTTATTGATTCGATTTACAGTTACATTCATTTTAAGTATTACATTGGTTCCGATCAATTGACCTCTACTCAATATAGAAAATTTTTGACGCTTTGCGATGGTGGATGTTTTGCAAGTACGAATGGGACCTAACTCGGGAAAAATTTGAAAAAACCCTATGTTTTTTTTTCCTTATTTATATCCTATGACCTAATATATTAACCTATCTTACTATCTAACTATGTACATGTGCATTTGTGTTGCGTTTCAGAAATTAAGAATTGCAAAGAAAGTTTTTTACTGTACAAATTCCAGAAATTCTATGAATATCATACGTACTGTGCCATGGAGGAAAGTTAAGTATTCTTTTGAGGTACTTGTTTTGAAATATTTGCAGTTTCTTGATGTGTACATTGGCACACTTAGCCCATATCTTAGAAGAATGCATAATAGTTGGTCTTATTACGGTGATATACAACAAAAGTTTGTTTTTTAAATTTAATTTTGAGTTTTTGTTGATGAAGCTGTACAACATTTTAAGCACTTTAGATCCACTAATCAGTTTTTCATCAATATGGTGTTTGTATGTTAGCCTTCTGTCTAAATGTATTCCTAAATATTTGACATTTTCACTCCAAGCAATGTCCCAATCATTTATTTTCAATTTGCTACTAGGAAGTTTTCTTGCACTTGTGCAGCGGGAAAAATAGATGGCTTCAGATTTGTCGCGATTGATTTTTAGTTTCCAAGTATTACAAAACTTTTCGTAATGTTTAATTCCGTCGTTGAGGTTTTTGATGATTTTTTTTGGATCTGAATCTGAACAACTCATAGCGAAATCATCCGCAAAGCAATACTTTTTAACTGACTTTGTTTTCGGTAAGTCACTTGAGAAAATATTGAACAGGACGGGTGACAAAACACTTCCTTGTGGCAATCCAGCAAGTGGTAAAAAGAAATCTGATTTTGCGCTATTTAATTGGACAAAGCAACTTCGATCGGTTAAAAATGACTGAATAAGGAGGATAATAAATGGTGAAAAATTAAATCTGATGAGTTTATGTACAAGTCCTTGGTGCCAAACCGTATCAAACGCTTTTTCTAGGTCTAGCATCACAAATCCAGTAGATTTTTTTATTTCACGCTGTCTTTTGATAATTGAAGTTAGTCTATGGATTTGTTTTGTGGTTGAAAGGCCAGGTTGGAATCCATATTGATAGGCTGGAATTATTTCGTGAACTTTAAGGTGATTTAGTATTTTCTGCAGTATGATTTTTTCAAAAACTTTCCCCATGCAGCTAAGGAGACTTATAGGCCTGTAGTTTTTGGGATCTTTATGGTCCTTTTTAGGTTTTGGAATTGGTATAATTTTTGCAATTTTCCAGGCATAGGGGAAATAGTTTAGTTTAATACAGGCGTTTACAATAAACGTGAAATATATGATGGCTTTATTAGGCAAATTCTTTAATGTGCGATTATTGATTCGGTCAAAACCTTGTGATTTTTTAGTTTTTAAGTTTTTAATGATTTTTTTAATTTGCTTTGGTTTTGTCCAAAACTTCAAATTGGAGTTTGTACTAGGGTGAGTTTCATGATAAGCAAAAAATCGATCATTTGTGGTTTGGACATGTTGTTCTAAAGGGCTATGATCATGGAGGGTTGTTTTGTAAGCTGCTTCAAAGTGTGATTTCAGTACCTCGCATTTTTCTCTACTTGTTATATGCCTTTTGCCATTTTTACTAGTTGCAGTGTTTATAGTTAATCCAATTGCTTCAATCACTTTTAAATTTAAGTCGGGCATTAATTCGTGGTTGATATTTTTAGATATAACTAAAGCTACACCACCCTTTTCGCCAAGCGATCTATCTAATCTATATGTGAAAAAATTTGGATGAGAAAATCTTGTACCGTTCTTTAGAAAAGTTTCACTAATGGCAACAATATGTATATTCTTCTTTATAAGAAAGTTGAAAAATTCATCTTTTTTATTTGCAATGCCATTGGCATTCCAGTGTATGATTTTTAAAGTATTATTTAAGATTAGGAAAGCAATACTTAGCTGAAATCTGCACAATGACTGCGATCAGATCTTTTTTTGAGCTGCAACGGCTCAAGTTTGAAAAAACATCTTCTACGATTTGCCCTATCTCATTTAGGTCAAAATCTACATTAGGATTGGAGCGACTTTGTTCTTGGTTGAGAAGGTTTGAGTATGTGTGTTTTGGGGGATTAGGATAAGTTGAGGTGTTTGGGAGACGCGGGAATGATGCTTCGTTGTATTTAAATTCTCTAGTGCGAGATGGTGTTGGTGTTACCTTGGTGTTGTTGAGTCGTAGTCTAGCTGAGCAGCCTGAGAAGTTTGCCGTATGGTGTTCACTACAATTCGCACACTTTAACTTGGTTGGGGCTATTTTACCATCTGGACAGGTAGTAGATTGACTTAGCGGACATGCTTTTGATGCGTGTTTACCGGCGCATTTCACGCACACAGGAGAGAGGTAACAGTTGGCGCTACCGTGGCCGTATCGCTGGCAGTTAGTACACTGCATGGGCCCGTTTTTATTAGAGTAGTACTCGAAGTAAACACGATGATGGTCTACTGCTCGAACTTGTTTCAGCTCGCTGAGGGTTATTGATCCTCGCGGGAAGTGGAGAAGATACATACATTGGTCATCATACCGTTTTTTCTTTATCTCTAGCTTTTTAATCACGCTAGGTGTGATGTTTACTTCTGCGAGCGCAGTTTTGACCGATTCTGTCTCTTGTACGGGTAACCCGAAGATTACCACCTTTGTTGTTTTGTCCTCTGGTAGCTGGTGCGTGTAGAACGAATGGTTGTGTCGTTTTAAAACGTCCACTACTAGTTTGAAGTCGTTAGGTGTTGTCGTGTTCACCACAATACCTTTGCGTGTGCTGTTGGTGGTGTAGCTTACTACTCCGACGGAGATGATTTTTTTATGCACGTCTCCTACTTGTGTGCCGGTGACAACAATTGGTGGAATTTTTGATTTTTGCTGTTTTGATGGAACCGATGTGGCCAGCGTTGATGGAGCTTCTTCGTCTTCACTGAGGATGTCGTAGTTATTGCTCGTGGTGATACCCGACGGGACGTTGAAATATGAGCACGAGGCGACAGCGTCACCTGGCGCTAGCTTTTTCTTGCTTCGGCCCATAGCTGAAGGCCGAGCAAGCTTTCTCTTTCCCTTCACTATAATTGTTGTTTGTAAGTGTGATATCTCTATATAACTTATCTCAGATAACGACTAGACGCGTCCGATCGAGTCGGAGGCTGATAGAGAACTGAAACTTTCGGGAGCAATTTCTAGCGTTTCTTCGATGCTCAGCATTTTGTAGCACCGATTCCAGCACGGGAATAAAAACTTCTTTACCGCGACCCGAAGTTGGTTCCGTGCCATCTGTCGAAATATGATGCGCGAAAGTTTCGTGTGGTTGACGTAGCGCGTTGGACTATTTTGGCATCCAAACCGCGTTTGTCCCCGGTTCGGGCTGGAAATGGCAAACAAAAATAATACACCGAAAAAAAAGGTCAGTCGCTTATATACCAAATTGCTTTCTAATTCTGCGCCAGATTATTTCCCAATCGTACTTGATTGTGTTTAAATTTGTTCGATCATCGCTTCTGCTGCATCTAGCTTTCTCGGGTGTGCTTTTATTTTTCACCGGACAACCGGACGGATTGTCATCCCTCTGCTAACCTGCCTTTTTCGGTCAACACTTGTTTAAGATTTTTGTGTTTTTTATTTTATTCGTGCGCTTTTGCAATTCCCTAAACACTCGTTGCCGGATCGTGTGCTCAGCCAGTGCTCGGGGCAAATGGATTTATGCAAGATTTTCTCATGCCTTGCTCCGGGTGTGGCGTTCTTTACCGTCTAATGTACGGTCGACACTTTTACAATCATCAACATCGTCTCACACACGGTGCATGTTGAATCAAATATGTTCTCTAACCGACACTGTCACACCTTTCGAAGTGAAATAACGACAAGAAAGCGAAGAAAAAACCTCACACACACACATACACCGAAAACAAGAAAAATAAATAAAAATAAAACCAAAATTTGCGAGTTCCGAGAGTGTGGGAACGACAGCTCCCAAGCTAGGATGAAGGCCTCGAGAATATGGCCTCATGGCCACGGTTATGCAATCAGTCTTGTCGCCTTCGCTAGGTTCTGTTTTCCATCCTTTTTTCCCTCCTTTTCAACGCAAACACACACACACAACACAAACGCAAACACATACCACCGACGGGAACATGTTTCATGTTCGTGCGATGATTTTCCGTCCGCCCTGCTCGAGAAAACAACAACATGGCCAAACCCACTTGATTGGCGAGCTGTTTTCGACACTGATGATGCTCCGCTAGATTTGCCCGTGCTGCGAGTGTATCGGGAGGATCGTTTGGGCCTTCTGCTGCTGCTGCTGCATATCACATTCATCGTATCCGCACTTGCTGGTCGGAAGCACATTTAAGCCATTACAGTTCGGTGCTATTTTTCTTGCTCTCTCTCTCTCTCTCTCTCTCTCTGTGTGTTCTTCTTCGACCGTGCTGTGTACGTGTCCCGGGGTGAATGGGGTTCTTTTTATTTTTTGTTGTTGTTGCTGCTGCCTTCTTTTCCTTCGATCCCCAAATCACACACCACCAGCATAACCATCATCAACATCATCGCCCGGACCGTAGACACGAGCCGACGGTCCTCCCCTTGCGAAGCGATAGAGTGTCTTGCTGGAGGTCAAACTTATGCTGGTACTGGCGATGCGTTCACGATGCGATCTCGTACGCCTGTCGGGTGCGGGAGGAAATTAATCAAAAATCGATCAACATCATGTTTATCCCAGGCCGTAACCGTCCTCCACAATCGTAGCACCTAAGGCTAGGTACGATTCGGTCGGGGTGGACGGTGCATTGGAAAGGATACATGCACATGAGTGCTGGTGACGATGGTGGTGTGTAGTGACTAACAAGTGCTTAGCAGCAAAACTGGCTACCAATGTTCGTTGTCCCTGTGTGTGTGTGTCTCTGTGTGTGAGTGTGTTACGACTTATTCTGAACAAGCAAGCATTTTGTTAGTGAATGGAGATGATTTGGATGCAATTGAAGATATGCGAAAACCGGTCGGATGTTCGATAAGTACTTGAAAGCATTTAAAATCAAATCAAGCCCGTGTTTTAAGCTTTGCTTTGAGACACGCCCGGTACAGCAGCTTTTTGATTCATTTATAATTAATGCAAGCTTTGCTCACGTAAGTGATTTTCAAAATTCAATGAGTTACCGAGTAAAAGAAAGATTACCACTTCAGACGTTCATTTTGCCACTGTTTAATCATACTCAATTTTTGTGTCGTACGGTCGTCAAGGATGAAAATGTATGTTTGTTCTTATTTCCTATCAAAGAATTATCGGAAAATGTAGTTTTCACCTAGATTTGGACATTTTTTTTAGGAGTAAATAGCTCTGTCGAATGCTTCACTGAATAAATGCTTCAAGTTGACTTATACGCCTAAAGATATGCAATTTGGTGTTCTGTTTTGTATCTAGCTAGCTTTCGTAAGATAATTATTTTTATGCTCTAATTGCAAACTTCAATTTACTTTAAACTGTGATTAATCCATTAATCTTCTCTATCATTTTAATTATTTTACGTGATCAAAACTGTTTAATCAATTAATTTATCTTAAAGGCAAGCGAACTCGTAACCATTTAGTCATTCAAAAATTATTTAGAAAAAATATTTATTTTACAATTAAGTAAAAACGTTCATTAAATCAACGCCGATGTATTCGTTCAAAACGTTATCACCATTCTTGCCACTAAACTTGTCTTCAAAACTTGAACCTTGACTATTATTATCGATTGCGAAAAAAAGGAACAAACCAGGACTTGTCAAACGATTTGTCCCGACGCGTTAAAGAACTTAAAAAGGTTCAGATTTTTCAGCTTTTATCGCCGTTCACCTCTTTCACCTTAGGACAGGCTTTTATGTTGCTGATGCTTACCAGCAGTCATGCCAACCCTCACAAAAAGGGGCCGTAATTATTTTGTTTAGCTGCACATTTCGAAACGTTCTCTACCTTCCAGCTTATTGCTTCCGTCCATGGCGCACAAGAGATAAAGGAAACCGGTAGCGCGGTAGAGCAGAAAAGGAAACACTTTGAAGTTAAATATCCGATCCGATAGAAACCGATAGTGAATTTTTATGTACCCTTTTGACAGTTTCGTTTTAATTTACTGAAAAAAAAGAACGAACGGAAAAAGAACCTCATCGAAACACCACCCCGAAGCGTTCGAATCGGCACCTTTCTATTATCTGGAGCCCACGTTTGCTGATGATGCTCGGGCGTAAGAATATTTTCTGCAAACGTTTGCGACTCGTCCCAGAACCGTTCTTTACCTGTTTTGCACGTTTCGGTGCCACTACTTAGAGACACGACGATGTCTTCAGTGTCGAAAGTCCGGACTTCCGGGCATTGGGCTGCCATCAATGGCTGCCCTCGAGGGTGGCGTTCTAGCATCCGGCGTCCCGTTCCTTCTGTTGGTGATAATTTTCAATCTGTTTTTCCACTTGGACTGCGGTCACCGAACCGCATCCACCGCCAGCTTCCTGTCCGACCGTCCGACCTGATACGCAACACTCAACCCAAAACACAAACACACTGCTTTGGGGCAAACCGGGCGGGAGAGAACAAGTGGTCGCCCCCTAAAATACCAATCACCTTTTGCCGTGCAAAGCCTCTGGATCGAACACGATTTAGACACCCACTTCCAATCTGCAGGTCTGGATGAAAATCTCATCGAACCAAGCAAACAAAACCAAAACAACGGCAAAAAAAGGTTAACCAAAGTATGGGTCCGGCCCCGCATCCTCCATCTTGAGCCGAGAGTCTTTCTCGGCTCATCCCAAGTGTAGCCTCCGGTCAATGCGCCGCGGTTTCGTGTACGGTTTCTTTGGCAGTCCTTCAAGAAAAGGGCATGATTTGCTGTTGGACACTGACATCAAAGCCGGTGCCGGCAAACGGGGCTCGAAGTTTCTCCACCTTCTTCGGGGTTTGTTGTTTTGCTTTGGCTGTTTCTTTATTCGTCCCTTTTTTTAAGCAAGACTTGCCGCGTGTGGAACCAACCGTGTGAAGGAACGTGTAAAATATCCAACCCGTTTTAAGATTCCGCAAAATCTTCCATCACAAAAACGCGCTGCTAAAGTGTTTGAAGCAATATCAAATAAACGGTTTTCTTCGAGGTTCGGGTTCGGGACTAGTCGGCCAACCGATCGGATACCGATTTTCATCGGAAAGGTGTGCACGCATTCAGATGAACTCAACTGATCAGTGTCCGTTTAATGAAGTATTTGTTTTCAGCCACGATAGCCCAACCGATTCCAGCGGATCCCATTTTCTTTTCGTGCGAAAACCGATCTACACTAACTGCGTCATCTGGCACCCGGGGTGTATAACTATCTCAGCAATTTTGAAATTGCTTTGCATTCATTTAAAGGTTGGGGCGAATTTTCTTTGAAATTTACACTTAAATCATCATCTTAGAAGACGAAACTTCTGCCCAGAATCGAAACGACCGAGCGGACGACCGAAACCAATCACTTAACGGGCCGTGTGTTGGGCTGTGCTGGTGAATTAAATAATTTCCACCACTGGCCAGCCAACGCACGTTACGCAACTTTACAGCAAACCGTACGTCTCGGAACGCTCCCGTCGAATATTTGTACCGAAATTCATTTTTGATAGATAAATGTTTGCTCGTAGCAAAGCACCGTAACTTGTCCGACATCCAACAAGGTCCGGAGGCGCAGCATCGTCCCATAGGCCCGAGGGTACGATCCCATCCCCATTGGTTAAACATTATCATATCTGTCAACTAAGAAGGGCCCGGGTTAATATCAAACGAAGTATTGCACAAAGGCAAACACAATCTAGGACCCGATGGCTCTCGGTGTATGTTAACGTCGGTGCCGGTGCTATTCGGTTCCAGCGCCGTCCTGTTTAAAGGTTTTGCATTACAGCCCGGCTAGCTATTACACTTTGGCCTACGAGTGTTTCTTCATTCTGCTTTGTCAACTTGGCCATGCGTTTGCACGTGGAACAAAGTTCATAACCATAACTCAAAAAAGCACAGCTCGACGTTGTCTTCCAAGAAGGATAATCATTCACCACGGGCTATATTCCAACTGTGAGTATGGTGAATGTCTTTAAAGATATTGTCCCCTTCGATTTGTGCAGTTTTCTTATTTCGCACACATATGTCACATTTTATATCATAGAGTTCTGCACAAATAATATACTTAAATAATATAATATAACTTACTTATTCATATTATATTGTTTACTATATTATTATTTAATTTTATAATTACATCCGCTTCAAATTCTTGGCCTGCTACAAAAATCTTCGATACTGTTTCGACTACAGTCTAGAGCAGTCGTCTTCCAATGCCTCTTAGTTGTAGCGGGTCCTCCATTGTCCTTCCAAATATACGAGGTCAAAAGCCCTTCTAAGCATTATTCTCTAGAAAACGTCTAAGAGGGTCTCTACAGGTTAGAACAGAGTCCATAAGAGTCACTCAGTTGCATATATGAGTTATGTTCCATATGGGTTCTTTACAGTCACAGCTTCGTTTGTCGCGACTGGTAATTTCACTGGACTCTGCTCACAAAGTCACATCTCTTTGCTGGTCCAAGAATTCTTCTGTTTTATTATGTTACTGCGGTTTCAAAGTTTTCATGCTTTCTGTAGCTAGTGACTGTGGCGCTCAAACTTTCAAATACCCTTGGAAGACTTCATGTTAGTTGTGTTTACTCAACGATTCGTGTATATGCACGACGTAGATTTAAAGGAATTACAAAGTTGAGAAGAATAGATTGTAAAACCCTTTAACATCTTGAAACATACCCCGATAGCAGAGCCTTTTTAGATGCATCGAACATTTTATAAAAAGCTTCAAGATGGCACCAATCATGCCTATTACTTGATCAGCAAATATACGACACCTCAGCTTCGGAATTCTATTCTATCAAAGAATTATAGTAAAAGTAATCGTCAGTTCAAACAGCATACTCCATTATAGCACAGTCCATAGGGGACTGTAAAATACCATAAAAACTTGAACTTCTCCACTATTCTAACTTTCGAACTATTCGGTTACATATCTCGCAAAAAAACGGATCACTAGCAACAAAGCTGTAGTAGGTAGGCACGCCTGTTGGCACGTTGTAACATCAAAACGGTAACCAATTTATCATCATCGTTCTAAATCCATTTTGCATTCCGTGAGAAATGTCGCTTCAATCAAGCGTGACAGATCTGTCAAAGACTTTCTGCGCTCGAGCACAATCGAACTGTGTGTTAACGTTCCGGAGTAAAAACCCAGTTTGTCATCTGTCATGCAGACATGTCCGCTGCCACTATAACCTCTGTAACCGGGCAAATATTCTAATCCCGTTCCTCGAGTGTGGGAAAAAAAAGCTACAGATTTGTTTGACGCGACAGCCAGTCACAACTGTAAAACCTCAAATAAGGTCGCCTCGTTTTGCTTGCACTCTTGCTGGACGTGATCCTTTCGTATGTTGCGAAAGCTACTGTTTGCAGCCAAAGTCGGTTCAATCCGAATGATGCGGCATAAACCGTTGCGCATCGGTAACTTTTCTTCGAAAGCCTGAACGATGACTCTGGCCAAATATTGTCCCCAAAAACTGGCTTCAATATTATACGCGCGCGCGCTCTCGCTGTGGCTTTTTGTTTGCCCGTTTTAATTTATGTTGTGCCATATCGCTTTCGCCGGAAATGCTCTCTTAACGCGACCGTTAGACGGTCGGAAAGGCACGCCGAACACATGTTTTCTTGTCTGGTTAAGTATATTGTTTGTCTAGGCTCACTGCTGTGCACACACGCGCGCGCTCACCAGGGGTAGCGTTATCACGCACCGCAATCCTACTCGAGCGTCGAGCATACGGCAAAAGGGTGAACTTTTAGGCTTTTCTTTCGACACCAGCACACTGGTTCGGTTCACATGTGTTTTAACACGGTACGCAACGATGTCTGCTACGTTGTCGCCTTAAGAAGCGCATGGCGGTGGGTACCTCATTTCGGTACCGCAAACTGACGGTAGCTGTGTGAGACGAACGTTAATTTATGACACTGACTTTACGGAAGAAGTTTGCACCCGGTGCGAAAGTCAGTGTCGGTGTGCTGCGGTGCGTAATGATGGATGTGCCTTTTGCGCTAAAGGTTATCCATTACTCGTGTAAATAAAATAAGCTAATACACGATAAACATGGAGCTGCTTCCACGTTTTTTGTTTTGCGATAATTTTAATTAAGTAAAATTCTCAGAGGAGCTTCATTAAAAGTTTCTAAATTTAAATAAAATTATTACGTTATCTATTACACGCGCATGCGACCAACGACCAAGGGAAAACATAGTAATTAAGAGAAGGATTTTCCCATGAAGCTGTTAAGCTCTAAGAAGAGTGTGGATTACGTATTTACGTGCTTATCGGCTTATTAGGAACTGAACTCTGGCTACAGCTTTACCATTACTAACGATACAAAATTCATGCATAATGTCTGCAAAGTTGCAGTTAAATGAGGAGCAAATTAAGGCTTAGCACTTTCAAGTATTATGGTGAATCTTACGCTAATGCACCAAAACGAGGTAAATTTTCTGCTCAGCATACGAAAACTGTAACCTTAATCTTGAAAGTACTTTAATGTTCAATCGCTCAATGTTCCCATCAGTAAATTGAGGTGTATATCGATTTAGTTTTTTTGGTTTCCAGCATCGAGAAAATCTAACCAGAAGCATAAACAGGCGCTGCTGCTCACTATACCTGTTGCAGACAGCACCATACCATTACCTGGTACGGCAAGCGTTACCGACTGTGTTGCCACCCACCAGTGCTGCTGTTGATCGGTCCCAAGATTAGTTCGCACTTCAACCGCGGCGATGTTCCAATTACAGCCGAATATTAATTAACACTTGCCGCGCCGGACTTTGATCAGCAGAAGCTCAACACACCCTCGAGGGGTTGCGCCAGCATCTTCAAAGCAGACAAAATTCTCAACCTTTCCACCTGCCCGTCCATGCGGAGGCGATTTTTACAACAAAATATCAAAAACCCGTCAGCGAAAGTCAGCCGCGCGTCCATCATCGACCGACGGGATTGGGGCCGGGGTCTGAAATCTTTTGATCTCTGGGGCCGATGCTGCGAACGCGGCAGTTGAATGAAGAGTGTTTTGAAATAATCAAGAGCTTTTAACAGTGAGTGCTAATTTCTTCACCGTTCCCGGAGAGGTTTCGGCCTTGGTTCAGGTGAACTGTTGTTTTGCTAAAATGAACTGTACAGTGAACTTTACCGTCTGTCGGGTATGGAATTATTTGTCTAAGAGTATTTGGCTTTGCTGGTAATTATTTCATTACAACTAAACAAGCGTTCTATTTTTTATTCCTTCTTCTTAAAGTACACACTCTGGATCGTCCGAAACAAATTTCACAATCTTTGAACATTCCCAATCGCGTGACCTTGAATTCACACGCACAATGCCGCAGGATTAAGGGCGCGCGCACCCGCCTTCAAACAGGGTCAAGCACACCGTACACCGTAGGCACATAAATCAAGCGGAAAATAATTTCTGTACGTTAATTTATGTGAATCGGCACGTATATTCTTTCGTTCGCTGTTCCTACTTTGCCGAGGACGAACAGCACACCCCGAAAACCCCCAAAAAAACACAATTCCTCTCGCCCACCGAGCACTTTTATTGGTGAAGTGAATCGTAAAAACAACATTGGTCACCGTTTTGGCACAGTTTTTTTTTTGCTTTTGCTTCGTTGGCCGTTCGTACCGGCACAAAACGCGGAACAACCTCCTGACCGGGCCAATGTCCGGCTGCTTTAGCATTTTGATGTAAAATCGATAGCTGTTTGCGTTTTGCGTTGGGCCCTGTTGTTTGCCCAACACAACTAGTTGATTGCAACGTAAGCGAGCTGTGTTATTTTAGATTCTTGGTTTGTTTTTTTGGGACCGGGCTTTTTGCGCCCCAGTACAATACACACTGGGCATGAAACTTCTTCGTGATGGGGCGTCGTCTGGAGAATTTTACTGCTGTCTCATTCGATTATTCGTTCGCAAAACATTGGGTTTCACGCTGAATTAAGCTTAAAATGGATACCCTACAACAATTAATGTTATTCCGTTTTAATCAAACCCAATCATCTTTTGTGTCGGTACGATCGTTTCCGATTGCTGTGTAATTTCGAATTGTTACGTAGTCTGTACATAACAATCTTCTACCGGAACGGTACACGCACACAACAGCTGTTGTTGAGCCTACTTGATGGCTCACTTTACGTCCACCCGACACCCTCCAGCACATTGGTGTGAGTTTGATTGCGAAAGATCTCACTATCGATTACGCTATCATCATCAGGATAAAACTTTCAACAAGTTTTCCGGCCCAACCGCTTGGAACTTCCCACCACCACTTCAACCAAACTGTCCCAAACCTGGCGCTCCCCCCCAGTGTCATGCTTTTAATTAATTTTTCCTTACCAGTTTCACCGCTGATGCCGACGGCATGCCGGGGCGAAGCGATAAAAATTGAAAACTAATTAAAATTTAACAATCCCTCCCCCGGCGACCGGCTACATCCCTGGACCGGTGGGAGGCACAAATAAAAAGCGCGCACCCGCCCACTGTTCACACGATGGTGTGAAAAGCGATTAGAAAAAGGTGACCGACAGTGGGCTGCCGTTTGGACGACACTGGTTTGGATGACGAGTTCGGAACACTCCAACACAAATATGGGTTGGAATTAGAGTCCAAACGTTGTGCGCCGTGTCGGGCGCAAGTTGTACGCAAGCATTAGTATCCCGCAATGGGGAAAATTAGTTGCGAGCATGTCTTTTTGTCACTTGAAGTTCACAATCGCAAAAGGGGCCACTTCCTTCTTGAGAACTCGGCCGAATAGGCCGGACTCGACTGGCTTCCTTCTTCGTAACAAACATTCCCGAGAACTGCCGGACGTAGGACCGCTGCTTTCGTTCGTTTCTCGAAAAGGGAACAGTAGCGAAACAATGGACCAACTTCGAACAATGGACCGGTACAACGAAAGTAGCCAACTCGCCTGCCCGGATGCAGTCAAGCACCGGTCAATTGTCTTTTCATGGCTCGACTGAAACTTTTCGCTAGCCAACAACTCGAAAAAACGGAGCGCGAAGATGGAAAACTTTCATCGAAACCGAAAAATGGCTTTATGTTGAGTTGAAAAATAATGTAGCAACAGGCCGACTGTTCTCTGCCCGCCCTAACACGGCTTCGGTAGGCTAGTTTTTGGTAAGATAAAATATGCAAAAGACGCCTTTTGCCGGTGCGTTCGGTCCCACTTGGTGCGGACTGTTGGATAAGTTACAATCAATGGAACGGCTAGTGGCCATCCGTACCGTACGGGGCAGATAAAATGGCCAACCGGGGACGACCGGGCTCGGGTCGTATCGCTTTTTCTTGGAAACTTGCATGCCCTTTCCATTTCGGTTCCATTTCGGCGAAACAGTGTGCGTGTGAGTTCGGGAGTGGCTGCTGTTGAATATTTAAGCACAAACTCTCCTAGGAATAATTTAATTACGAAAACAAACACCCGTCAGAATTAGCACTAGGTGGAAAATTTGCTTGCGCAACCTGCCTGGTCCCCCCCTCGGTTTTGTTATGGGGTTTTCCAGCAGCAAACAAGAAAAAAGAGAAAATATTTTGCTTCCCTCCCCATTCTGTTCTCTTACAACCCTGGTTTTGTTTAGACCCTGATCCGTGCGGCGTTTTGGTTTGTCCCTTGTACGCGGATCGAAACGGTTCATCCATTTTGCTGATTTTTGGTATTTTCGGACCGAACAATCGTTGCCCAGTTCCTTGAAATACACAACGGAGCATCCTTTTTTAGGTGTTCTTGCTGTATCCTTCACGTTTTGCTGACAGTTATGCCCTGTTTTTTGCTCCTCTTTTCAATCTAATCTTTTGTTTTCAGTTTGCTCTCTCGATTCCTCTCGTTTTTTGCTGTACTGGTTCATATTTTAATAACTTACTCAAACAGAACGTGCCGTACGGTAGGAGCAGGATGGAAATAAACCGATCTAACCAACACCGATCAAAATCAGTGTATTTGATTTTAATTCAACTTTTAATAACTCTTCGTTAAATGTTTCCCCATTCTGTGTCGTTTCAGGTGAGGGAGACTAATACGCCCGGACATGGTGCGCGGTGGTGCGCGGTGGCAAACCAAACGGCAAACACAATTATATGCCTGTTCAGCAGAATTCTGACACTGTTTAGCCGCCGGTGAACGGGCCCACTTTTCCTACAAGATAAACGAAATGGAAGCAAAGGTAAACATTTTCTTTTGCAAACGCTTCTCCGATTGCAGCGAATTTTGTGTATAAAAGTCTTGAATTTTTTGGAAACTTTTGCTTAATTAAAAACGTTCGTTGAATGATAAAAAATAAAAACTTACGATTTCATACAGCAACAAGTATGGAACTATTTATCCGTGGCAATTGGAATGTAATTTATCTTTTTTGTAATTTTCTTTCTTTTAAAACAGTAGTTTTTCGCAATTGCTGAATTACTGAAATGAAAATTACTTCACATTTAAATTGTTTTGCATTTCCACACGCGTGTACACACCGAGCGCCCCATTTCACTGTCCCATTTCCATCATCAATAGGCTGGAATGGAATGGTTTTTGTTTCACAAACCCTGGTCTAAAACAATTTCAGCACTTTGTGCAGAAAACATCAAACACATTCCCCAATCGCTTTATTGAATGAGCCACCCCTCTCATTTCCAGGCCGTCTCATCCGATGGTTGGGCTTACAAATTCTATTTCGCAAACGCGTAACGCTGAGCAATGCAATACATCCCACTGGGCTGCGGCGTGGAATGTGGAAATGAGAATCCTTTCGCATCGAGTAAGCACTCCCGATTGTCAACATTGCGTTGGATCGATCGTAGGTCACAGAAAACTTTCGTACACGGATCCACTGTCGGACACAATGAGTACGCCCGGCGGGGCACTGCATGACAAATGCAGCACGACGATGCAGTATGCAGCTCCGGTTCGCGTGTGCGTGTGAGCTCAAGTGCAGGCCGGCAAAACTGAACGCCTTTTGTGTGCCGGTGGCGCAGTGGAAACACACTCAACGGCCGGGAACCACACGCAACTCTATCGGAAGCATTAATCATTCCACTTTATCTATCCAATATTGTCACAACGTAATCAATTCATTTATGCTACACAAGCATGATAATGATAATGTGCAGGGACGATCTAATCTTATGCAAATGTGGCAAACGTTGCCTACATCCGGGCCCGGTACCGTGGGGTGGATGCTCACGCTATAGCGCCGTGATCATCGTGTCATTATCGAAATCTTCGAGCACAAAATCACACGGTGCACCGGACTGTCACGACACGCTTCACCGACCGGTGATCATCCGATTGGTTGTGATTTGTTTCTTGTGGCAGTGGTTTAGCTGTGTGCCCGTGCCCGTCATATAATGAATGCCTGATGATCCTGTGTGATGGTTTTTGTGGGTAATGTATGTATCAATGTTAGGGCTAGGAACCACTGTAATGTTCAAGAATGCTTCGACAAAGCTTCTATTAATTTATCGTTATTTTTATGTACTTACTATATCTAGTATTTTGACACTATGCTGCATGGTCACCACTTCTTTAGCTGATATAGTACAATAATAACAAGATATTTCCTCCATGCGTGCTGCCTTACCCAGCTCAAACTCGGTTGAAGATTTATTTTAAAGGACATTTTAAGTTGGAATTATTAGTTGGATGTCCTTTTTTCTGGTCCGGTTCTTTTATTGTTGTAATTGTTCCGATGGACGTTGCTTGGTTCCAGATTTCGGCGTACTGTGTGGGTATTAATCGTTTGAAAGAGTCCCATAGAAAAATGTTTATGAAAACTGACCTCTTCCGGTCGAAATTGCGATATTATACGATTCCATCAATCGACCTTTTCATCATGCGGGTTTATTGTGCAAACACAAGCAATATTTTGCTTGTGTACGTTGTTTTCTAAGCAGCCAAGCAAAGACATTCATGTTTGACAAGATCAGTCGTAGGTTTTCTTTTAAATTAAGTCTTCGTCATGTAGAAAGTTTCTTGAATATTTATATATACATAATATTACATGGCATAATATGTGTTTTTAATAAGAACGGCTGTAACAGTCTTAGTGTAAGACAAAGGATTAAGAAATATTGTAAATAAAGATCAGAACCCAAAACGCATACGACCAGGACTGACGTCCCCCCTAAGTTCATTAAACAATTCATTCCTAGCTATTCCTAGTCAATGTTTCCCTACGTTACTATAAAAATTCAAATATCGCTAATAACAATTATAATATGAAATTTTTAACTATTGATTTATACCAATTACTTATAAAACTAGTGTAGATCCGATATTCAAATTCCAACAGTGGTATTTTATCGCTACACACAGGCACAATTCAAATTAACCATTTTCAAACGCATTGCTCTACATTGTATAGGAAAATAACCCTATAAGTAAAACTAATGCGAACCCTCTATCCTATCAATTCTCTCCCAGCTTTTAATCATTCTCATCATTACCGTCATTATGAACCGATCTCGTGTGCATTCTTGTTTGTATAATCCGTCCTGTTTAATGCTGAATGACCAATTGCAGCATTTGACTATTGATCGCACGTTTCGAACACCTTCCGACAGATGAACGCATATAATTGAATCAATAATTTATAAGCGCTACATTAATTCACCATAGCGTGCAGCACGATTCTGTCCCGGCCATTGTGCTCCGGTACCAATGCCCGTTGGCCACCCACCGCCTGCTCACCGCCGACCGGGAGCTCTTGACACTCGACTTCGAACCCATCTTTCCGATGAACGATACGGTGCACGTTGTCTCGAAGGATCACTTGAAAAGTAGCAACCGGAACAGTACGGGCTGCAATCGCTAAGGTCACGCACAGTTCCCCGGGAAACGATGGAAGGATCGAGCCGGATTGCATTTGTGCCACGGCCTGGGTGTTCTCGCTGTCCTTGGTTCACTCCGGCGGGCCGTTTGAAAGACTGGTAGCGTCTGGATAAATGCGATGCTTATTGTGCTGCTCGGGTGTAACGTGACCAGTAATAGACAGACAAAGTGAGTGATAGTATCAACCTGTCGTTTTACGTTGACGTCCATCCGGTCGCTACATTCTGTTCGTCTTCCTTGTGCTGTCTCAGGGCCCACCGTTCGCTTGTCGGTGTTTTGCAAGCAGATAATGTTTACGGGAGTATTGTTTGGTGTTGCTCGCTACGAACGCCAGAGTTCACTGTTGTCACAGGAGCAAAATTAGGTTAGTGGCTGGCTTCTTCATGCATGTATAGCGTTTTGGGGGGCTGGTGGTGAATGTGTACGTCGGATGATTCATTTATAAAATAGATACCACGCTGTTTCCGGACACATGACGTGCAGGCAACCGTATTAACTTCATTACGCATTGCCACAGCTTGAAGACGTGAGACGCTACTTGCACACATTACAATCGATCAATTCTACTTTTTTTTCTTGAGGAACACAAACATTGAAGAACTCATCTAGTTAAAAAGTGTACCAAGAATCCATTGCTACCATTACCACGCCACACTATCGATTTCAATCGTTAAACCTTGATCTTCACGATGGTGATTACCAATTCTTTAGCAATAAACGATGGTAAATGTAAAATACGATGACACTGGATACAACTCCCATACACACAGTCTTCTCGATACAACCGACCGAGTGGTGTATGAAATGTTCATTTTAATATGGGTCCAATCCTCGTATCACACGGAAACCGTTCAACTTTGCCAAAAACGTAACAGAAAGTCACAAACACCAGCAATGTAACTACCACATAAAAAAAGGGCCGGAGACAGTATGGGGAGGCAGAAACTCGAATGTGTTTCTGCGCAATCATAAAATACGAAGAGCTACTCGCTACTTTAAAACCTCTGCGTTTTTTCCCCTACCGCAACACAAGCAATTGGGGATTTGGTGGAAAATATGTGAGGCCTCCTTTACTGCATAAAGAAAACGATGTAAGAGAGGATTTTTTGTTTGTGGTGGGGCTTTCGACTGTACAAGATCAATGAAGTTTCAAATTCATTGTACATAAAGAAAGGGGTTTTCTTTCTGTAGGTGTGTGCGTGTGTTGTAGTAATTGTGTGTACAGTTCTTTGGCACACGTTCATGAATTATGCAGACATAGCGAGAATGAAAAGCAATGAGCAGAGGTTTTAAAGAAACCAATGAAATGTGACGGTGGATTCTTATGACAAGAAGTGTGTCTTGTAAGAAACTTAGGCTCGCATTACCCTTGCATATGTCGAGACATTTGATATGTTCTCTAATTTACTTGAAATATGTAGAGATTTAGCAAGTTCTGCCAGATTGGCACAAGAATGCAAATTTAGCTACAGCCACTGAGTAACTTATTAGATTCAAGTTAGGCCTTTTTAATTAACAACGATTTGTTAATTTGCAAACTGTTAGTAAACCCTAAGTGAATTTCATAAATGTGTATTCCAAAAAAAAAACATCTAAGAAAACAGTTGAGGTTTGTTTGATATTCATTCAATTAAACGCACTGTTGTACTTGACGCTATAAAAATTCAATTTCGCAACTACTGCTAATGAAATTTTTATTTGCAGTAGTTTTTAGCATAGAACTTCCATTCGGATAAAGGAAAACCAAACTACTCGAAAAAAAAACTTACGGCCCAAAACGAAATGAAAAACTTAAACTACCTACAGCACGTATCGATTCACGTTCCGAATGCAAAACCAAAGTAGGAGGAAAGCAATTTCGGATTATCGCATCGTAAGATTTCGGTTTTTTCTCTACCAAATTTCCCCAACCAACCATCCCAACAGAAGGAACGATCCGGCTCTTGCATGCAGAAATCAAATACCGAAAAACGACACTGGCACGCTGCGGTATCCTGCCGTGGTATGAGAGAAGATTGTGGTTTTGAAGCTTATAGACCCGTGGTCCGTTGTATCGAAATGCTATTCGATTCATGCCGGTGCTTGTTTTTTTGCATGCGCTTCCCCATTTCATACAGCACCCATCGTCTTAAGTCCACAACACGTAACGGGGGTGAAAAGAAGCATTTCCACCGGACGACATATCTTCGAATGTTCGCAGGTTGTTTTTTTTTTGGGCATACTTGCTTTCTTTTTTCGTTGTTGTTGATAGAAACGCTTATAATTCCATACGCATACCGAACCGTGGGACTGTCAACTTCGTGCCAGCATATACGTTTGCCAGTTCCGGAACAGTTCGGATGCGGATGGTAGAAAACAATCCTTCTCCGTCTCCGTTCGCCTGCGTTTACCGCCGTCGGATAATCGAATCCTTCCACTCTCGTGCTGATCGCGTGTAAACATTGCAGCCAGCGGAATCATCGTTCTCTGCAAACCGGTGGCCAGCTAGGGCTTGTGGGTCATATAAGGTTTAGCATTTTGCATTTTCCTTCATCCTAAAATGAAAAATTGGATTAGGTAGCATTAGTGTGTGTGCGCTTGTGGAGAGCCCAGGGCCGTCTTTGTCGGTTGTGCTTTTGTGGTTGCGTATAAGGCTATCGTATAAGGCGGCATAATAACCTAATGCTGGGCAAATGGATGGTGCGGATATGCGTGAGCAGATATCGAGCCAGCAGAAATGATATTGGCAATTGAAAAATTTATGACAAAATCGTATTGCATATTTAAGTAACCTGCAGATTAGGTTGATAGGGAAAGCTTATTGCGTACGTTTCTTTCTTCTGTTTGCGCTATGAAGTGCTGTTAACCACGTGCGAGTTTGCTTATACAAGAAATATTTTAAATATACAAACAAAATTTTACCTAATTTTTCTTAAAAACCCATCAACGTAAGCGTTTACCTGAAGAATAGATCGGAAATCACATCACAAGTACCAACATTTGCAGAATACTGACGATGCTAAGCACCAATCAGCCAGCTACGGTTCCACAACGGGCACGAAACGGGCGGGTGCGCCCCTGGGTAGCATAACTTTCTGGCCTGCGTTCACTGGTACACCTGGGAAATCAATATGTTAGCTGTAAAATTTACTGCTAATGAGTTTCGGAAACAGTTCTTACGAAAAAGGCGCGGGCTCCAAAGCAAAGCCGAGCATCGGTGTGCAGTAAGATGTGTGTGAGAAAACTTCCTCCAACAACGAATGGGCGAAAGAAAACTGAACCGATGGTTTTGCGGAGTTGTTCGTGAAATCCGATACATGACACTGCCAGTCGATACACGTTTGCTTCGGATTTTATAATTTAACATTCTCGTACACTTTGAAAAAACGATTTTTGAAGCCATTAGATTGCACGAGCATGACATTTAAAGTGATGTTTGGAATGTGTTTGTTTTCGCTCGAAATAATTATCTTACGAACGAAAAAGAATTCTTAAAATTGCTTAAAATAAACGTTTCTATTTCAGCAGAAAAGTCGTGCGTTTCCTGTGACCGAAACTAAACTTCTTTACTCGCACAAAAACTCTAATATAAAATAATGTAATGAAACAATTTAATGTTCATCAAAGAGTCGCGATGTACCAAGCTGGACCATCACCACCACACCGTGTCGCTTATAACCGAAGAGTTAGGGCACATAAGTGTCCCATTTTCTGGCTGCCTTTTCCCACCCATATTTTATGTACGTGTTCTGTGGGCATGGGTCAACGGGAAGCGTTAGATTCTCGCCGTTTCGAAAGCTACAGGAATCGATTAGTGGCGCTAGCTTCGTGTGTATGCCATTAAATAACACGAACGAGCACTAAGCGTCTGGTGGGCAAAACGGTGTACCGAAGCTTGTTAAGTGTTTTGGGGTTATTGGGTTTCGCTGGACCAGGTGAAACTATCGCTCGTTTCCAGTTTGGGTGATTAAAGTTGAAAACAGTTACCACTTCCTTCAATTAGGGCAAAAAGCAGCGTTGCCCGGGGAAACATATGAGCTTTTCATATTGCTTCTAGTTGTTTGTAGTTTCGCGCATCGGTTGGAGGAACTGTGTTTTACTGGAGGACGAACTTTTTCAAACATAATGGCAGCGTTGTGTGTGTATGGTGTTTTACATTTACGAAACACGTCAACCTTAGTGGTTGTAAGATTTGTGTAGGCTATATTGCGATAAAGCAGCTTGAAACATTGCACGCAAATTTTCATGATTCATGAACAGTATATTAGGGCAGTAAACTGCTAGACGATGACAAAGGCATAATTTTGAATGGAAAAGAAAAGGTAAAACACACATTTATCATTCATTTGTACATGCTCTTTTTTTAAATATTAAATGTTGTGAATGTAACAACAGTTACAATATTCGTTAGAGCATAAAGATCGATTGAAACGTTCAAGTAATGGATTAATATGCCCAATGTCTAATGCAATTAGCTCAATATTTGCACTCAAGCTTTGCACTCAAACTAATTGTATTTCTTCGTAAACTAACAGCCTAACAACAAAAACAACAGTACGTTTCCTACTGGCATAATCAGAAAAATCATACCGACGTCACCATCATTATTGGGTCTATGGCCGTCGATGAACTCGTTTACCAGCCAGTATCCAAACAAACAAACATCAATGTGGATCTCCACAAAGAACAACAAACGCTACGGAAACGTCAGCAAAACTTAACGCTTGCTTCGGTTGCACCACAACTGCACATAACGTATGCCTTCTCGCTGTCCAGAACGATCACATTACAACCACAATCAACAATCATTTGCTATGGCTGAACTCGAATTTCTCAAAACACACGTTGTCATTTGCAGCACGGTGGACTTTAACAAATGCTGCGAAATTAAAACTCTAACATTTGACGAATCAATATGGGGCGTACCATTTCCGCACGAACAGCTGTTTTCGTGTACGTATGCGTTGCTGTAAGCGCACAGAGTTTTTTTCTGCATGTAAACCGTTTTTAGAGACCAAATAGCTGAACTTTTTTTTCGTTCGAGCAACATGTTGTTTGGTAAAGGGTAAATAAGCAATCTATTTTATTAAATTTTGTGCAATATTGAAACACATTACTATAAGGGTGCATATAATTAAGATAATTTTGGGGACTAAAATAGGAAAGTAATTAGCCGTGTCAATGGAAGCAAACCAAATGCTCTGCATATCACCGCGCACGATGCATAATTTGTAACGTTCCGTACATTTGGACCAAGCTGAGGATAACGAGAAGTAGATACGATTGAGTATTAATGTTTCATGTAAAATATTGAAGGACTATACTCAACGAAATTAGTCATTCGGTTTGCTTGAACGAAGGAAGAATAGCTGTTCATCCTAATTCACTAATGTTTTTGATATTGCATGTTTACCTAACTATAAGCAAACTATGTTGGTACATTTTTTCATCCAAAAACTGTACTGTGCTTAAATCAGAAGTGTTATTTGGAGCATGCTTATCCAATAATCAATTTCAAAACATTTGTATCATAGATGAAGAAAACAACATACTAAGATATGAATCTTTATGGATAGACATACTTTTCCGAACAAATAAACGTTCCCAAACGTTTCTTCTTACTTTAGCCTAGATGTAAGAAAAACAGATCAATCAGACGTGACACAGTTCCGTGTTGCTAACTTCACCACACTAGTTTCCGAACCACACCGTGTTGAGGAACAAAAAACACCTTACTTAGGCATTTGTGTTTTCGTACTGGTGCATGACACGGAAACCAAAACAACTGTGCCCTACATTCATTCCCATTAATTTGATGACGCTTGCAATGAGGAAAACCAATGGCCCCGATCAATGCAGTGCATGTTGCTGCCCAATCGATCGACAGGTGCAAAGTTGTTTGTTTGTTTTTTTTTCTCTCAAATTTGCTGACCAATCACACGATATGTCCGATCGACTGTCAATAAAACACAGTACCGATCGCTGATCGCCGGCTAGTTGAGTTTGTGGTTCGGGATCGGTGTGCCGTGATTCGGAGCAAACCGAGTAACAGTAGTGCAACAGGATGAAGTTTGTTAAAGCGTTGTTAGTGTTTGGTGTAGTGTTTGCCGCGTTGCAACTGGCAGTGGCTGCGCCCGCAAATCCAGAACAGTTGCCTACCAATGCAGAGCCAAAGCAGAAAGAGCTGAGACCGGTGCAGGAACTGCAGCCGACGGACGGTGTGGATGCGGCGAACGCACAGGCTGATACGGTGGCTGTCGCGGCCGAGAAGGAACAGGATGCGGCCGTGGTGGATGCGGTGGAGCAAGTGAGCAACTATGTGCAGGAGGATGCGGCCGATGGTGAGGCTGTCGAAGGTAGTGAATTGAGTGCTAGTTCTCGCTCGAAGCGATCAGTTGCATGTACCGAACTCTTAGGAGATGATGGCGTTATGCGGACGGTGTGCGATCAGGACCAGGACGCGGAGAGCAGTGACAGTGCGGTGGCGTTCGAGCGTTCTTACGGTGGACATGGTGGCCATCACGGCGGCCACGGTCACGGACATTACGAGGCGAAGGGACACGGTGGCTATGGACATCATGAGGTGAAGGAACACGGCGGCTATGGACATCATGAGGCGAAGGGACACGGCGGCTATGGACATCATGAGGCGAAGGGACACGGTGGACATATGGAGCATGGTGGATATGTACACGAGCACAAGGGTTATCTGTTCTTACGGTGGACATGGTGGCCATCACGGCGGCCACGGTCACGGACATTACGAGGCGAAGGGACACGGTGGCTATGGACATCATGAGGTGAAGGAACACGGCGGCTATGGACATCATGAGGCGAAGGGACACGGCGGCTATGGACATCATGAGGCGAAGGGACACGGCGGCTATGGACATCATGAGGCGAAGGGACACGGCGGCTATGGACATCATGAGGCGAAGGGACACGGTGGACATATGGAGCATGGTGGATATGGACACGAGCACAAGGGTTACGGACATGGTGGACATATGGAGCATGGTGGATACGGACACGAGCACAAGGGCCATGAGCATAAGGGATACGGACACGAGCATAAGGGACATGAGCATAAGGGTTATGGACACGGTGGCCATGAGCATAAGGGTTATGGACATGAGCACAAGGGACACGGACACGAGCACAAGGGATACGGACATGGTGGACACGAGCATAAGGGTTACGGTCATGGTGGACACGAGCACAAGGGATACGGACACGGTGGACATATGGAGCATAAGGGATACGGACACGAGCACAAGGGCTACGGACACGAGCACAAGGGATACGGACACGAACACAAGGGTTACGGTCATGAGCACAAGGGATACGGACACGGTGGACATATGGAGCATAAGGGATACGGACACGAGCACAAGGGCTACGGACACGAGCACAAGGGATACGGACACGAACACAAGGGTTACGGTCATGAGCACAAGGGATACGGACACGGTGGACATATGGAGCATAAGGGATACGGACACGAGCACAAGGGCTACGGACACGAGCACAAGGGATACGGACA